>OU342632.1:38535044-38754640 GCA_910589415.1 Malachius bipustulatus
CAATAGTGTCTGTTTTTGTGTCTAGTTTTTTGACAATAATTTAGAAAATAGTCAAGAATACTGGTGGATTTTTTGAAACAGAAGAATCAATTAATTAAAAAAGAGAGATATATTTGTAATTATGGTCAATCAATTTTATGTAAACAATTTTATACCTAAATAGACAAGAACACAAGACGATGGGAAATTTGAGAGAAATGTATTTCATGTTTAATATTTCTTTGCTCCCGTACTGTATAAATACTCATAAACTGTTCTAACGCGATCAGAATCCATATACACAAAATGAGTCCTTTGTATTAATTTTCGCCCGCTTTTATCCCTTAGGAGTCGGCAGAATTATGTCCGTCTGTCGCCCAGGACTGTCGATTATCCACATGGACTGCTGGCCTGATTTATAACTTCGCTCATTTCGAGCCAGAATTTCAGGAGCAAACCTTTCCGATGTAGGGGAAAGAGCATGGAGAGAAACGGTCAGAGAACTGTCAGAATTCTTTACAATTCTGGAGGCGCATTGTGGTCACGTACTGCGCATAAAAACTCATACTTAGCTTTTCAATTTGTGAGGATCCGATTTATAGGAAAATAAATCCTGCATGGGTCTTATATTGTTTCTCCCTGATCGAAACGGCCAGGCGATATCAAAGAACTCTGAAGTGGCCAATTTCATACACACACATTTTCAGCTTTCAAAGCACGATATTGAAATAACGCGACCTTTTTAGTTAAAGAACGGATTACCATAAAAAATCTTACGCTTGGGTTCATAGGAAAATGCATATTAATAATACCTACAGAATGATTTGTGGCTTACGATATTTTGTATTTATTTCTTCTGTGTCTATAATTCTTAACTCTGGATAATTAGAATCTTTTTTGGGTTCCTGTCTAGTAAGTAATTTGTTTTGGAGTATAATAGCTACCTACTAGAAGTGATTTCCAATTAACGTACCTATCTTAGGTAGGAAGTTTTGAAAAAAAAAGTTGAAAAGTTGAAAATTCAATTGACAGTTTCAAAGAATTTGTTTGCTTAAAATAGAGACCACTCCTTTCAAACATCATTATTTTTTAAACTGCCTTTTCAAAGAACTACCTTCAATATTATTTTACACATATTGTTGAAAGTTGGCAGTGTTAGTTGTTAATAAAAGCCCCTTTAAACCCAATAAGCTTTTTGTCTCTTGAATTTTTTCCTATCTTGATTAGTTTTTTAGAAAGAAAATCCAATTCATTGCATATCCCTGGACCACTTGCACAAGAAACAAAAGAAAATTATCTTTTTTGAATAATAATTTTTGTATTACTTTTCATCAATACATATTACGTAACAACAACAACAAATAAACACTAAATTAATCACATTTCTTAACATTCGAAACTAATGAATTTTATCTTTTTATTTTCCCCATGTTTTTTGGGGAATTTTTTCTTGGATTTCTTTTTTTAACAAAAACAAGATATACGAAGAGAAGTCAAGAGACATAAAATTATAATTTTTAGCTATGCTCAATTTGCAAAATAAAATCAAAATTAAAAAACGTCAGTGGCGTACATTTTTCTTTGCAATAAAAATAAACTTGAAACACTGTTCCGCACAAAGAAATTTCATACGCCTGAACAGCTTCTCCTCTTATACAAAGCTCAAATACGACCATCCTTGGAGTACTGCTCACATGTTTGGAGCTCACCTCCTAAACATACCCTAAGATTACTTGACTCCATTCAGAAAAGAGCCATCCACTTGATCGGGGGCCCAGATTTGACAAAACATCTAGGGATTTCCCTGCAGTGCGTGTGCCTTTTCAATAAAAAAAGGGTACCTCTCCTGGCCACTGCACTGGACTTAATAATTTTAATCTACTTGGGGCTAAAGGAGATATTTGAAATATTTAGAATAAAAATTTTTTTTAAAGTTTAACACCCCGTTTATCTTGAAAACGAGTCATTTACGGACCCATGTTTATATGAACTTTTAATTTTAAAATCAACTAAATAATCGGCTGTTAAATTTATCGTACATCCCTAATTAATGCCCTGTATAAATTGCGCTTCTGAAAGAAAATTATATATTTCAAAGAAGAGACCTGACTTTAGTTTAAGGAAACAAATTCTTTAAACTGTCAATATTAAAGAAGTTGAGTTCTCAACTTCAACTCTTCATATCTCGGTCAATTTAGGACAAGAAATATTCTTTTTACTATTTTTCTGTGCTTCTCTGTGCTACCCCCAAACAACGTGCTGAATAGGTTATGCTCCAATTTATGAGCAAGGAGTTTATACCATGTTGTGTAACATCCTGTGTAATATACAGAAGAGAATAGAAGAAGAAAATTTTAACGAGTATTGCATTGTAGAACGTTGATTGTAATCAATACTTTGGAATCATCTTTTTTTTTGGAATTTTGGAATCATCTTTGGAATCTCTTGGTATTTTTCATTGAATTATTATCTGTCACTTTTCTCTAATAAAATTTGGTGATTTAAATCACGATGTCTTACCATGCCTACATTTGTCCCAGTTTATAGTGAAATTTGGAAAATTTGTTATTTTCTTCGCATTATACTTTATCTTCATATTTATCTTCATTTTAATTTTGAGTTATGATTTATATTCTAGATACAAAAGTAGAAAAACTCTCTACCTTAAACGATATTTATTTTATTAAACCGCTTATATGATTGATATGTATAATTATTATGTTCTACAAACAAAAGTTTGACAAAATAAATTTGAACTGTCGAAATTTTTATACTTTGTATTTTGATGATAATAATTATTAAGGCATTCAGTGAACGTTATATGGAAGACTTAGTAGTTGATTGCGTAGGGTCAAAAATGTCACATAAATCACATAAATCCAGACATGTACATCATTACTACCCTGTTACAAGAGGGAGGAATAATAGTGCAAGAGCCAGCGATGCATTAGGGGATGAAGTTATGAAAGACTGCCGCTCCGGGCGGAGGGCGAGAGAGGGGTTTATATCACACCCTAAAGACCAGTGATGTCAGCTACCATACAATGCTTTCCCTGCTTTCACTTTTTAAAATCGATATTCCGGTTGTAAAACAAATCTCACTTAACCATTAAAAAATTTAATAAAGAGTGAAAGAGAAAAACTAATCATCTTCTATCATAAAAGTGGCAGTAAATTCTGTAAAAAAATTATTTTTTGATAAAAATGTTCATACATTTAGGCTCATATTTTCACGAAAATTTTATGTATATTAGTAGGGCTAGAGAAGGAACAGCTGAGGCAAAGTTTATTTCGACAAAATTATGTAAGTGATTTTTGTATTTATTTAATTGTGACAAAATATGTCAATCAAATAACAAAAGCAGTTTTCATCAAGAAAAACAAAAGTTTATGAAATTTATTATATCTACAAGTTCAGCTAACATTGTCAACTACTAATTGCACAGAAGAAACCTTAGGAGAAATTTCAATTTGTAAAAACCAGGGATATAATCTGTTGAAAAAAAAAACAAAAAAAGCCGCAAACAAAGTTTCTCAAACGAAGACTTTTTTATATCGTAAAACATCAACATGAGGAATAACAAATATTGGCGTAAACGCTTTAAAGAATTAATTTTTTTATTAAATTTTTATACCTCTGAGCTCACATTTTCACGAGGACATTAGCTATCAGAAGGGCATGTTTATACCGTAAAAAAAGTTATACCTATCTAAAAAGAGTATAGAAACATCTGAGGCAGAGTTATTTTGACAAAATTAAATCAGACTACGTTTGTATCAAGAAAAAGTGAAACAGTTAAAAAAGTATTTCTAACTTTCCAAAGTTTTCCTCTCCAAAGCGTATGGACGAAGCGTTACTAGAAATTCGTTATAGCGAAAAACGAGGTGCCAAAATGCCCTTAAGTGGAAAATAAACAAAAAATTAGATCACAAACACTCGAAGTTTTTTTTTTTATCTCAAGCTCAAAGGCAAGAAACGGTGTGGTTTGGAAGAGATTTAACTGATGGACCGCAACATGCGTTTCATCGTATTCAGCGAGGAAGGTTTGCAGAATTAGAGATGGGAGAGCAGCGACGTGTATGTAAACAATGTCTATAAATATTTTTTCTTGAATTGATTTTTTTCACAATTGTTTTCGCACTATTGTCTCTTACTACGCAAACATTTTACTTTAGTAAGACCTATAACCAAATATTATCTCTAAATTAAATTGGTATAGTTCTCGCTATCACTACACACATTTACCGAATTTTGGGTATAAGTCTGCAACGTTCAAATAAAACTAATTTTTAATAAATTCTTTAAAAAAAAGCAAATTTACAGTACATCTTCTTCCATAAGCAGGAAGTTGACATAAATTCTTTTCCAGACAATCGACCCTGAAATCGTCTGAGTCTGTGTCAGCTTCCCACCTCGAACTCAACAAGGAATAGTTGAGGCAGGTTGAAGGTTCACGTAAACTCACCTCACAATCGTGCAAAGCTTGCGGAAAAATTTGGAGCTACTCGTTGTATAAGTAAAGTGGTTCTGTGCACGCATTCCGATACCATCGTCCACGACTCTTGGTTTGAAAACTATCGTAACTGTTCGTCGATAAAGCCATGAATAAATAAGTATTATTAGAGGGTTTAAATTCGTTAGGGTATCATTTTATTACCTTTATATTTCTCTGGTCCATATATTTAAATAAACATTCATTTCTGTTCTCCTAAGATCCGAATAATATAGGTAGGTAGTTTGTAGATAAATAATATTGCAAACACGCTGTATTAAAAAGACCCTAGTTAAATTTAAAACTATTTGAAACCCCAAATTGTAAACAAAAACCGTGGCTTCACAGTGAGTTGAGTTCTACGCACCCTTAGCTGCATAATTTTATAATGCCCAGGGGTGCCAACATCGCACACGTTCCCCATACCATTGGGATTCACGCAGTCTTGCCACAATGCAATTAAGCTATCAGAAGTTAATTGTTAAATACTTCAACAAAGACTCGGCGGGTCGCCAAATACGGCGCAGCGGAGCAAATGACACAATAGTGTCATGTGTCAATTCTGCCATCTGGGCTCAGGAGGGGTTCAATTATTGAATTACGGTTTTGTTGTTTTATGTAAATGAGCTCGCCGTGTGAGCAGATATAAATAATAACGGGGACGTTATTAATGTGAGTTGTTGTCTCTATGACAACTCTTAGTTGATTCTAGTGACTCACTCATTAAGGTGGTTAAGTCTCCGTGTGGGTTCGTTAATTGGTCACGACAGTAAATATACTTTCCAAAGGAAATGATTCATTCACCCCTAGTCATCATCGTTATTATTATTGTTTCATTTGTATGCACCGGCACCACTCGTGTTAATTGTATGTCGTAAAGAGTCTATTATTATTTAATCACATACCATTAATCAATGCACACATTTTAATACGTGGATGTATCCAATTAATATTTTATTTAATTATTGTAAGAACGTTTTGCAGTGATAAACGGTATAAATATTACCTTCACCCTTATTATTTAGGCAATTGAATGATTTTACAGTTTTCCTAGTCCAAATTTTGTGTAACAGTGTAGGTGTAATTTTCATAATGCAGATAACGAGTAATATAATTTACGACATACAGCAGGGTTCTTTATGGTTACCATTTTTTCGAAGCGTTTTATTAAATGCCATCCAAGATAACGAGTGGTATTCTGATGGTACCTTTGGATGCTCTCATAGGTAAGCAAGTTTTAAATTGATGAAAGTATAAGCTCCTGAATTCAGAAAACGGATAACTTAAAAAAAAGTTTTTTATGAGTATGAGAAGGGTGCAATTCGTTGACAAGAAGAAATCAAGAATGGTCCTACGTAGGTATCTACAATTTGAAAAAAAATTAGGAGAATTTAATTAATTTTTTTTTAAAGCTAAAAGTTTTAAAGCTTAATTTTTTTTTAAAAGCTTGAAGTAAATAAATTGATTCTGCAATAATTATTAGATAACTTAATTATAAAAGTAGGTAGCTAGCTATATATAGAATGTTTCTGATCTTTGTGACATGCAAGTGAACATGTGGAAAAAAAGATACATCTGAAATGAAGTTGGATAGAAAATTGGACGAAAACTTATTCAACTTATTCGTATTCAAGAAAAAAAAATTGAAGGTAAACATAGAACAAGAACAAGTCCATAAAAATTGTAACTCATCCGACCACTGTCATCAGAAACCAATAACGTATAGTTGATTATATAAAGTACAGTATAGGTAAGTCAATTTAACCCAAACATTGAAAGAAAATCATCAATCAATTATTATTAGTCTAATCTCCAGGCTTGAATCTAGTTCTACAGAGTGTCCCAGAATAAAGGGAACAAACTTCTAGGTAAAATATTTACTTGATTTTAAAACAAAAAGTATTAATGAACCTACCCTCTAAATTGATTATTAACGAAGTTACAGGGTGTTCAATCTTCAAAAATAAATTATTGTTTTTTCTAATAACGCCGAAACGACTTAATATTTTTTATGCTCGTCGGTTTTTAATTAATTAGTTTATTATTACAGCAGTAATTACATGTTTGTAATTTGAACCAGGGACGCACGGTAGATAGGGTTCCAACTTTTTTTACCCTCAATTTTTACGCCACTGGATAAATTTAGGTTAAGACATATTTTTCCAAAAGCTAGAAATTTTTGGTACATTAAATGCATAAGTTTGGTAGGTAAATTATCACCAGTTTTTGAAATATGTACGATATAGACATTTAGAGAATTATAACCACTAAAAAATCCTAGTCACGTTTCCTAGCGCTATGAGCTCAACTTTTTTTATTTTCTTTTTTATTTATTTATTTAATTTATGTATGTAAATATTACTAAACTTTCAAATATTAAATTGTATATCTGAAAAACTGTTGAGAACTTACCTACCAAACCTTGTATCTTTTTGTACCAGAAATATTTAGCTTTTGGAAAAATTTGTCAAAATCATAATTTATCCAGTGGCGTAAAAATTGGGGGGAAAAAGGACCACTATCTACCGTACGTTCCTTCGATTCAAATTACACAGAGGTATTTATTGCTGGAATATTAAACTAATTAATAGAATATAGAATGACAACACAAAAAAATTCATAAAAAAAAGATTCAGCCATTTTGGAGTTTTTCAAAAAAATGTTGGTAGGTACCTAATTTTGGTACATTGAACATCCTGTTACTTCGTTAATACACATAATTATCTCAATTACAGAGTGGGTTTATAAAGACTGAGAATGGGTTTATAAAAGACTTTTTGTCTTAATTTGTCCCTTTTATTCTGGGAAACCCTGTATATTCTTCTATAATACACTTTATTTTATTTATGAGAGGAAAAATATCACCTCATTTCTTCTTTAATCCATCCATAATTCTATTACATGAAAATAACCTCCCATGAATGAATCTGTGATGAAATGAATAAATAAATTGCACGAAGTAATTCAAGTCATTTTCTTTGTATGCAACGGATATGAAAATTTTACGTTGACAAAGAGTATCACACAGCGCAGGCAGCGAAAAAATCACCAATTTCTCGTTAAAAACTAGACCTCATCTTCGAAATCCTTATCCCGGTAAACCGGCTGAAAGAGAAATTTGTCTCCGCGTGTTCCTCCCCATTTATCCTTCTTTTATAGCATCCCCTACATAATCCAGACCATTTATTTCGTCAAAGAGCGGGTGCAATTTTGCGCGTCCTTGGGCTCCAGGAAGGTGCGCAGAAAACCGATAGGTCATCGTGTCAAAGATACATTTATTTTATATAAAAGAAAAATATATTTTCGGTATGCATCTGTAAAGATAATAATTATTTTATTAATCTATTATAATGCGAAAGTTTGTAGATATAATAGAATTTTCTTTCTTGACGAAACAAATAATTTTAGTCGCTATTCTATACAATACATATAAGCATTGATGCACTATAAGTATGTACATACCCCCAATTAAAAAACAACAATTTTTTTTATGTTTTATAATAAAATAAAAATTATATTGTAAAATAAAAAGATTGTAGGTAGGTATATACTTGCCCTATAAGTACTTGGTATAATTTTGGCTATTGTGACATCATAATTCTGACTTCAACAATCTCCTACTATCTCATCTCAGAAAACTAGGGTAAAAACTTATTTTAGCTGCATCATATTTACAATTTAACTTAATTAAAAAAACATAAAGTAAGCTGCAAATGCTCTCAAAAATTACCATTACATAAATTTTGATGAATTCTTAAAATAAAAAGTGTTATATTTATAGGTATCAAAGTAATAATATAAGACAAGTGGAAAAGAAAATTGTCCAAGCGAAATATATTAACACGTCCTTTGCCGACAAATAGAGAATGTCTTATGATTAAATTATAATTTAATAAAAGATAATTACAATATTTTTCTGGTATCTACATTACAAAAAATATCGTCTCTTTGCCTGCATGTGTTAAAACCGAGGTTAAAACAGTTGTTTTAGGAATTTTAGATATTAATCCGTTTTACCACAAACTTCACCCATCCTTAAAAACGAAAACCTGAACATGCAACGAAGTTGAGAAACGAAATGGCGCCTGTTTTTCTATTCATTACACGGTCTAGCGTTGATATATTACACTTGTTTGCTTATATTTATCCTATTGTTTATTAAACATAAAAGAAAATTACATAAAATAAAGGAAAATGACACGCGAAAGGGCAATTTTTCTCTTTACTAGCCACACCTACCCAGTTTTCTTTCACGAGGCGATTGCCAACTATAATATAAATTTATCGAAGACCGTGTTAATCTATTAATATCACTATGACGCTTCTTTTGAAAAACTTTTTCATGTGGCGTTAATGGATTACTGCGCAGGTTTAATGCACTGTTCAATGTTTTGAAACTTGTGTTTGTGGCATTTTTTAAAAACACAAACTTACACCACTGTTTTAATTCCGGGATGACATTTTTAGTACGATCGTGATTGCTAGTTTGAATACATTATGTGAATGTGTAACATACAAGAATGTTCATCAGCATAATATCATTTTATTCCTGATTTACACTTTAATGAATATAAAAAAGAAACAAAATGTTTTTACCGGTTATAGGAGGACACAGATTAATCATGGTAATATATTTTCATGATTATCTGAATAAGAATTATTAAACCTATTATTCTTTATAGCAATAATTATTCTGATAACGTTATTGTACCTGCGAGGTGAAATATATGAATATGATACAAATTAATACACCACTGACGTTGGTAAAGTTAAAGTATTATTTTCCACCTCAACAAGTACATAATGTTATTCCACCCGGATATTCTTATTTTTTCAGAGTTACGGGATTTCCTGGTAGGGTAATATAATGAATGTATATGGCTTAATAAAATGTCGGTTAGGGAAATCTTTCACATATGGACGAGCTGCTGGAAAGTGCGTTCGTTCCCTGGACGCTCTCCATAAAAGAGACGCATGCCTGTTAATTCAGTGTGTAACATTTTCCGCCACAACACTCCAGAATTTTTTACTACCCGTAATTACGGTAATTTTTGCACTAAAACATCTATTTGGAAAGTCATAAAGTTATGTACAGAAACAGACTGCGTTTGAAATTTTGAATAAAATTCATCTACCATATACAGGGTGCTCATTTTATCTGAAGACATTCAAATATATCAAAAACTACGCATCGGGTCAAAGAAAGTGGGTAATAAAAGTAATTGTTTTTCTGGGACATCTAATGATACCAACCAATACTCGGCCAACCTACCGCGACCCCCTAGAGTTGTGGGGCAGCGACTTTGCAATCTTAAATGCACGTTTTCTATTGCAGATTCGGATTTTAGGGATGAAAACAAACAGGAAATTGCTCCCCCCTTTCGCATCTATACAGGTGGGGCGGGGGGGTGAATTTGAAATTTTGGTTAGAAAGCTCTATTCAGGTTTAAAGTCCAAAAATACGAAGGATTTGTCTAGAATATTTTCGATTCATGATAGAAGGCGTGATAATCGACGAAATAACCTAATTTTTTTCGATCTGTCACGAAAATGGCACCAAAAAGATCCATGAATCAAGAAGAATTTTACGACGAATCTGAAATAAAAACCGCGAGTTCTCATTTAAGATTGTAGAACCCCTTAGGTTAGTAGGTTGGTCGAGTTTTGTATCATTATTAGATGTCCCCCTTGCAGAAAAATAACTTTTATTATTTAATTTTTTTCTTCTGTTTTTGATATATTAATGTAAGATAAAATGAGCATCCTGTTATGTAAGGTGCTATACATTACAAAAAAGTTGATGCGTTCAAACGGCTCAACATGAATTAAGAACTATAATGAGGCAAAATAATATGTAATTATCATGACGATGATATTTAAAATGTTAAACTTTCTCATAAATATTCAAACTACGCGGATATTCAGCAAAAGGAATTTTATTACATTTTCTCAGACGACTTAATTCTAAATTCAAAAGTAACAGCTAAAACTAAAAAATCCCTTAACATTAATTCGAGTTTGCTAAATTATTTCTAGTTTCCTGTCGCACGTACATCACGTTTAAGGTATTATTTTAAAAATCTTTAAAATTATTCATGCTGAGGGGAAGCAAGCGACATTTTTAGTGTCATAATGGATATTTTAGGTGAACAAAAAATGGTAGGCAGTAACTTCAACTTTCCCTTCCAACTTAAGCTTATAAAGCCATGCAATCTATCAATTTGTCCCGTTTCTTCTCGGGCCTCGAACATCACGGTATGAAAAAGGACTTCATAAAATCACATTAGGCTTTTTCTGTCATAAATCGTGTTGGTAAACTCCACCATCTTGCACATAATACCGACAACAACTTACACATATAAGCGCATATATATAAAGCGCTTACGGGTAGCAGACTGCAAGTTTTTGCCGCTAGCACAAGAAGTCATTCATCTTACAAGACGCCACACTGGGACAGCTTACATGATATTTAAGGATCAGAGGCGGTACAAGCTATATGCATAATATACTGAACCGTAAGTATAGAACTACATTCTGCTTAAAAATTTTCCTCCATAGATGAATAGTTTCTGTTTTTATTTACCGAGGTAGGTAACAGTTCACTTATAAGAGTCGATGAACTTCAATCAATAATAAACCCAAATTTCACATAGCACTTCCATAATGAGTAATCTCATAATGTACCTCACGTTTTTAATTCATAATGTACCTCACGTTTTTAAGACACGCTAACTCATACTGCCTCATTGGAAAACCTTTAAATATTCAATGGAAATCTTATAAATAATCAGTGTACAAAATCGATATTCTGATTTGATGAAACTTCTCTTTTTTACTGGAAAAACCGGACATTTTTTTTGTTTTTTTTTTTTTAATTTGACTGCCAAAAAAATTATTTCTGCACGGGCAGAGAACACCTCTCTTCGGTGAAATAGCATATTCTCTTCTGCACAATAATTTATTTCTACTGCTTACATTTAGCGAACCTGGAAGAGTTAGTTAGATAAACCTCAGTCCATCTGTTTACCTTTGGTGAAGCCAGCAGTACGAAGACTGCTTCCTTGGTCTAAGTTTAGTTCCAAGATCCTGCATTAAAGCTTCAGAGGCAAGGGCTGAGCAGAACACCATGTTTTGTTTACTGCGGGGCTTTGATAGCAAGTACAGACAAAAATACATGTGGTTAATAAGCTTGTCTATGGAAGGTTTAATTTAGGTTTGCTCAAGATTCGTTATCAGAAGCGCATGGGAGACCCATAACTATGCAAAGCATTAAAAGACCATTTCTTTCTACTTTATTTTGATTGCTTCATTTCGAATTCTCTCTCATATATCAAACTTCAAAGTCCTGCACGTAAAATTTTGCAATAGCTCTTTTGAGAAACTTGATTTCTTGAGATATTTGCCTCACAAGATTGAACTTGTTCCACGCTATTTTGCTGACCGTCGTGAATATATTTTGGCCACTAAATACATGGATCTTTATAATAACAATCTGACAAAAGTATACATTCTGAATGCAAAACCTGCACCAATGCCAGTGTCATAATAATTACATTGTATTATAGGTATGGCAGTTGCTATGACAAAAGGTTGTAACATTTTGTACAAAATCGAAATACTTACTATAGATACCTATATATTCGATTTTAAAACGGAACGCCACTGCATATTGTGTTAGAACTTTATTATAGTATTAGAGGTTTTCCGGAGACTCCTCCAGTAGTAGGTATACATTATTGTAGTACTGCATTCTGCATGTACCTATCTACTCTTTGCCCTGTTGTAACAGCTACAGCCATGGAATGCCAGTACCGGAAGATTATGTTAAAAGGATGCCGTAACATATTATTCCTTTTAGTAGAGACGATTCCAAGAAACTCCGCGAACGCTGATAAAACTTACTAGAGAGAGATTAGAGCTCTGTTACCACCGCAGCTCTCGGAACTGTTCATAAATAACCGCAGCCACCCCAGTTCCGCGCGCAGAATGGATGGTTTTCCTATCCTGGTGCATTGTTCGCCTGCCGCGAAAGGGCTTGGACAACGGATTTCCAACTCAATGGGGCCGGGAGGTGGATCATTGATTGTGCCGCCTCTTTCTCAACAAGTGCATTCTCGTCCTCATATGTCTCGGAGATATCGATGTAAAATACTTCCTTACATGTGGTCAATTGGATTTTTATAGCTCTTATAAGCTTGATGCCGGGAATCCCAGAATGAAAGATTATTTGATGATTTTGACTTCAACAGTACGATTTGTCCTTTACCTTTAACCTTTTTCTTTTATTTTTAAAAATCAGAACAGGCAATTTTTAAAGGTTTTAAGGGTCAAAATGTTATCGAGTATTTGGAACAGTTACTTTGATTTTGGAACTCTATAGAGAGAGAGCTTTTATTATTTAGAATTTAATAAGTAGGTACAAGCTGTTACAGCTTTTATAGCTGCTTATTTTCGGAAAATGTTAAATTCTTTGTTTTTTTAAAACCTTATAATTATTATGTTTTTCTGAATAAAAACATAAGAAATCATATACTGTGATATAAATAGTTGAATTCGTGATTAGAGACGCTATCTAGTACAGGTGTACTTTTTTAAGGGCTCTAATATCACTCTTTTATATCTTTCCAAATTTTTCCAAATCTTTTTTTCAAAGTTTTTTCCAGTAAGGGAAATTTTCTGATTTTCTCATTGACCGCTAAATTGGCCCATTTTTTGCTAGTTTAACTCACCCTGCTATCTCTCACGGTTTCAGATATCCCCATGCTTTTTGCTAATTAACAATTATTAATTAATAAATTAATTAATATTTAAATTAATTTCTGCCACCTCTCACGGTTTCAGAGATCCCCATGCTGTTCATTTTTTATTTACGCCACTGACCACACTGGGCGAATTGGCATTTTAAAAGCGCATTTTAAACCGTTAAAATTTTCTACAAAATAATACTTACAAAAAAGTATACTTTTGATTTAATTTCTACGGTTTTAGCTAACGTTTTCGAGAAAAAGGACCATTTACGATAAAAAGAAACTCGTCCTAGATGTTTCGAAACATGTGTCGGAAAATAATAAAAAAAAAACTTCGCTCAATCTTAAAATCTCCGCCAATGGCACATTAAAAAAAATGAATTGGTATTAAAAAGGTATATATCAATGATGTTGATATCTTCAAAAAACTGGAAAAATTATCCATTTAGGTTTTATCATCACACCCTGTATCTTTATGTAACACAGTGCCTTTTCGAACACGTTCATGAGATAGTTTTTGTTTATTTTCCACCAAATAATTATTGTCTTAAAGTCTTTTCGCAACGTTAAAGATAAAACCTGTATAATGATAAAGGAATACAACATTATCAAGGTATCAATTTCTAGCGGTTAGAGGCGTGGCTACGTGATCCAAAGGTCCTGGATTCGCTTCCATAACAAATCTATATAAGTAATATTTTTCCTTTTATAAGGATATAAAATTTATATTTCCAAAACAAAAAAATTACTTAACGTCCATTAGTAACTGTACACAAAACTTTATTATACTATAATTAAGGCTTCTAGGAAACGAAGCCTCGCTTCACAAAGATAAATTAATAATTTAACAATAATATGGACTTTACAGGGTGTCGCTGATAACTATCGATAATAATAATTATTGCCAATTATACGTATCGATAAATATTTTTCCTACGACCACTATACAAAACACTACTTTGCGCATCGTTTTTTGTGCGCAAACTAGCAGATTTCTCACGTATCCAAAACTGTGCGACAAAGTGACATAACGCATAGCCAAAAATCGTTTCCGTACAGTTTTAATGTAAACAATAGTGATGGGCGGTAACTGAGAACTCAACTGTTACTTATTTGTTAATGGAATCACTATTCATTTAAAGCTTGAAGGTAATAAAATAAACACAAATGGGATAAGATAGAACCCGACAAGACTATAAAATATACTCATTATTCTCTTGTGACAGTAATTATTAAAATTTACGAGTTGATCGCTAATAACAGCACTGGTAGCGTTCAAACCAAATTCACGAACGTGATCGTGAAAATAACTCGCACACCTCTACCACAGTCCTCTACTAACTTCAATCGACGACGTACAGCGCCTGCGTTGTGTAGAAGTTGCATATCAATGATATACTAACCTCTCTTAAATCATTGTTATTATCTATCACGTCTCCACGCTCACGTCACTTATTTTTAGTTTATACGGAGTCTAATAATAAATAATAATAATATTGTCGGTAGAATTCAATGATTTAACAGTATATAATAGTAATATTAAAAAGTCATTGGTAGAATTGAAAATAATACCTACCTGGGTAGTCTGAAAAAATAATCTTTAGTTAGGTACCTATCATTATAATGGATTGTAATTCCTCTGAATCTGAAGCAGAAAATACACCACCTGAAGTCAGAAAACAAGCAGGTTTGTGTTCTTTGAATTTGTTACCTGTAGTTTCGAGAGAAAAATACGAATCTGCTTATAAACATTTCATAAATTAGAGAAAAGGTCATAAAAGCAGAGCATTGTCAGAAAAAATAATTTCTGTGTTAAATTTGTTAAATAATTAATCTGTTAAATTGTGGTCGTAGGAAAAGTACTGTGTGTGGCACGTGCGGAAAAGAAATTTCACACTCGTGTGAATTGTGACACTCGACTTCGTCTCGTGTCACAATTGTTTCACACTCGTGAGAAATTTTCTCTTTTCCGCACTTGTTTCACAATATTATACTATATTTCAACGATAATTTGGTGCCTGGAATGCGAGATTAATTTTACCGTTTGGAAATAGATAAATATCCCTTGCAATTGTGGCAAAAAACAGATTCTTATACAAAAAGGTTATCCAACGATTTACTTTTTTGGCTCCAACTTTTGAACCGACTTAAATAAGTCGATGAAATTTTAATATTTTATAGAGGCCATATATTGGTGCCAGTACTGCAGGTACCAAATTTTTTAATTAGATACCTGCTTTCTCAATTTCAAAAAGTAAGGTAATTACATATTTCCATTAGCAAAAAGAAAGTTTCAGCAAATTCCTAATTCAGCTGTTGTCCATTTCATAAAAATGTATAAAGAGAATATCAGAGGCGAATTTTAGCTCGCTTTTGACAACTTAACTAAAGATTAGCATCATCAGGCTGCATATATACATGCTTCCAACTTCATGGCTATAATAAAATGAGTTATACACGTTTTCATCTCGGTAAGAGACAACTCGTGTATATTCTGTTTAACAGGGATAAACCAAACTTAGACGAGCCATAAAATTCCCTATTCCTCATCATTGTGTTTGTCGTTGACTCGAATGATTCACGTTGCGAGTCAACATGAAGGAAATTACGTTCTTTTCTACAGAAATAAAATCCAGGTTACGTAAACCTCCATTATGAGACACGGCGAGAAGAGAAAAATAAAACTTTCCACACAGATATTTCCTCACGTACGCTCACAGAATGCTTTTGAACAATTGAACAGGATAGAAAATTTATCCAATCAATGAGCACTATAATTTTCGCTTGACGTAAAATGGATGGGTTAAAATAAATTGATTCCCATATTTTTAGAATGAAATTCAGAATATGGTCTCATATTTATAGTTAGTGTACTAGCAAGCAAGACCTCATCTCATACGCATCTATCAAGAGATTGTCTCAATTGCCCCATTTACTCAAATTATTTCCCTCAAAATAAATTATACTTGGCATTATTTAGAGCAGAATGTATAGGCGTGACAGCTGCATTGTTTATCAAGCTTATAACACAACACAACAACTGATTGTAACGAGGGTGACTACTCCCTTAGGTGAGCATATGGCAACTCATTTGAAACGTTATTGTTTGGAATAGGAGTTTAGAAAAGGTCATTTATTTTTGCCATATTATATCGTAACATGAACAGAGTAGAGAATAATTCTAAACCTTCACCTTTTGAAGTATGTGTTGATTGTTTTAGGGAAAAGGTTATTCTGAATAAATCTTAAATTCATACGGTGATAAAAAATTCAATTGAAATTCCACCAAGAAATGTTTGTAAAAACTGAATACAAAAAAAAGAGATGCTTATCATTATAATGGCTTAATTTTTATCAAGGTTAGTTAGGCTGCCATTTTATATGCATTATTTATACTCAGACCGTCTACATGTAGAGGAATACTTCTCCGAAATATGACATCATCCTGCAATAATTTCTTGTTGAATGTGTACAACTTAAAAAAAATGTAATGAAGTTGAACTGCCACTATGAGGAATTCATTAACGCTGTTGCTACATGTGTGATAATATGTCAGTGCCCATAAGTTTTTGAAAAAAGGTTTTATTATAAAGAATTCAAAAAAAAAAAGCTGAAAATTATTCTCAACAAACTAATTGAGGAAAATTTCTTGCTTTTCTCGTCAAGACACCTAAATACGAACATCAGAATTGAATGGACTTTTGTAGAAAATATTGCATAAGAAAAATAAAACATCTCCACTTGTCACGGTCGGGTTTTGGGGTTTTGGGTATGTTATATCGTGCCCTCTGTTTTGTCACTTCTTCAGGAGGAAAACTAGAATCGTATTCTTCAGTCACTGATGTGATCATATTTGATGACTACAGATGATGGTCCTCATTAGCTCTGCTTGAAAGTTGAAAAAGATAAACTTTTTCCGTAGAATTTCTGCTATCAAGTCTCTTGGTAAATATATAAAGGATTTAGAGCCGATTTAAGCAAAAAGAGGCTTAAATTAAAGTGAAGGACTTTTTTGTTTTGCAGGTGCAATTATTTTCAAATAAGAGAATTTTCTTGTAATGTTCCAATTTAGTTTTCCACGACTTTTAGTAACTACAAACCATAGAAACAGGGGACATTAAAACCTTAACAGGGTTGTTAAAGCAAACATCCCTGTAAATGTTACGTTTTGGTTACATACGACCATTACAGACTGAGAAAGGGAATGAAAGAAATTCCGGGACTAGAAACTGGAGACATGCGAAGTGCAAACGTTAATTTGCAAAGATGTTAAATTTAATTCCCCATAAATTGTCCCTAATGACGTTCTTATTACGGAACAGATTATAACAGGTCCGGAGACGCCGAAGACGCTTTAATGAACTCAATAAATATCACCCAGAATACGGGGATGAAATGTTGTAACACAAAGAAACAGAATTGTCTCATTATGCTCTGAGATTATGAAATAAATTGCTGAACACCAGTTATTTCTTCGCTCTCGATTATAAAAGGGCCGCTTTTCTGGTTTAGTTCTCGGCACATCCACTAATCCGCATGGTTTAGGTCTTAGAGGATTCTTCCTTAGTGTCAGATTTGTTCCAAAGCCCTGAGAATTTCTCGAGATGTTACTTTTATTATTTATTTCTCATTTTTTATAAACGTGAAAACTACCAATAAAACCACTCACTATTTTAGGACGACTCACAATAATTGACACGATATTTTTCGATATAAGTAATTAAATATTTTTTCTTTATTTCGAAGCATTTTGATATCATCAATTCTATTTGCTCGAAATTTTTCATTATAAGTAAGAACACAAATACAGCAGCCTCGTAAAAGATGATTCCCACAACCTGAAAATCTTAGAGATCTTAGAAAAAAAAAACCAAAAGGAAAAAGCTATAACTTGAACGGTCAAAATAGTGTAACTTTTGTTTTCAAAAATAAGTTTTCTTACTCCGAAGGTAAGTTTCTGCTTGCCGTCTCACAAATTCCTTTTTTAGTGATGGCAGTTACTGCACGTTAATTCGAAGCGGAGATATAGTTTTTTATTGTTTTGTTTACTGTTACACTTTACTGTTCATCATCACCATTCAATATACATTCAACAAATTAAAAAAATTAGCTCATTAATAAAAGTCACAAAAACGCTCCACAAATACCCTTTATTAAAGGTAGAGAAGTTGTTATAAAAGAACATGGTGGCAGGTCTTTGGTGTTACAAACGACGTATTTTTATACGTATAGGTACCTCTAATAATAGAGCTATACATGATGGCTCAACTAAAATGAAACAGGCTTAATAACCTGGAAACTGAAGATGTATACGAGAAACGCCGAAATTTTGTTATCCAGGGAGATATTATATTATATGTGACAAATTCAACTATTTATTCATTACACCCCCCCCCCCACCCCCGCTAATTTTTACCAAAGGCAGTGGTAGCTACCCCTTTAATTATCATCATAGGAAACAAATATCAAGTGATCAATCATTTGAAAGCTACTTGAATTGCCTTCGCAACGACATTATATCCAAGGATATATCTGACTATTTGAGTTTTACTTAAACATTACAGGGTGAATCGATAAAAGTCGAACAAAATTGATCACAATGTAGATGATCAAATGTGTAAATTAATGCAGACCAAATTAATAACGATAGTTAGTTTTATTAAATTTTCATCTCGTATATTTTTAAAATAAACAAAGCAATAATTATTGTGAAGAAAACCTGTTTTAGTGACAATGGGTGAACCTTGATATTTAAATTTATCACCCAAATCTGTCCCTATCATCGATAACATATAAATACTTATAGAACTGTCTTTAGTCTCCAAGTTATTACCCCTGGTTTCGTTTTCGTTGGGCGGTGTAAGTACATAAAGACCATGCATAGATGAATATTTTCATAATTCAAGCTAAGAGTCTCAGGATTTAATTCCGGACTAATCGTGACTTCTTGCTGGGTAAATTATGCATGTAATGATACCGTTTATAATAATAACAGGTAATTTTGTGTCTAATAGTAAGGAATTAGCTGATTTAACTACTACCTAGGTAGTAATAATTATTAGTTCATATATTTTAAAATAAAATCTTGCACATGTTACAACTTTTCTCATGTTCCACAACCAGTCCTAATTTACTGACCAAATTTCTGAAGGATACATTTATTTTGCACGAAGCAGACTTCTTCCCCAATTCTTTGATTCGTCATTAAAAGATGTCGCGTTAGATTGAACTTGATAATTACCTTTACAATTCCCGTCCCCAGAAGGGTAGCCGAGCATGATATTTATTCCTGCAATACACCGTCGAAGCTTGACTTCATGATTAAGTGAGTGCAGACATTCTCCCCTAATTGTCATCGTTTATCTGGCCCAAATCAGGTGCCGACGAAAATATTTAAAGTTCATCTTAATGGGAAAAGTTTAATGGGTATAATATAAGTTACGACTGCAGGGTGCAGACTCGACCACAGTCTCAAATATTGCCGGCAATGGAAAAAATTTCCTAACTTTTATATCAAGTATGACTTTTATGGCTTGATAATTTGTAATAATAATTTTTATCTTATTAATCTTCCGAGAACGGTTTAATATTTTATTTAAGTATGACCTTGCAGACTTGATCATCTAAAGTTTGAGGTTTTGTTACGCTCTTTTCTGTTAATTATAGCTAATAAGAGTTAAAAATTCTCTTTGATTAATATGTTAATATTCACTATCACTTTGTCTAATTTCTCCACAATTATTATCTAGACTCTGCATACACCTGATTGTAAGAAAATCGCAATTAATGCATCAACTCCGTTACACATATCGATGGTGAACTGGCAATAAGTCCTATCTCAAAAAAGTAAATTGGTCAGGAAGCGAAAAATTTTTCTTCTTTTTTTTTTAATTTAGAATTTCCGAAACAAGAAAAAAATACGTATATGTTTATTTTGTAACATATACTTAAATTTAGCAATAAATATTAACTACATGCTGAACGTGTATAATAGCAGATAGGACAATTTAACACAATAAACGGAAAATGCCTGAAATTTCAGATAGGACATATTGCCAGTTCACCATCGATATGTAATTTTCAAACCTATACCTTCTAATTTAAGTTGTAGGAGACATATAATATAAGAGAAACCATATAGACCACAGTTTTCGAGACATACTCGTATGAAATATAATCAATGAGGAGATCATGCTGAGAAGTTACTTGGAGTATAATGAGTTCTGAATACACATTTAATTAGATATAATTAATTGCGACCAAACATTGGAAAGTTTCAGTGCGCATACATAATAATTAACACGAGAAGCCAATAAGCCCTTTAGTTAATAATATTCAGTAATGAGTGGCATGAGCGATAAACGGTGGTATTCTCTAGAGTATGAAAATTTAGCTCCTGTCATTTCTGTTATGAGGATTTTATTGGAGGATTTGTAATGAATTTGTAAGTAAGTAAATTACTTACGGTAGTTACTTATAAATGAATCATTTATGCATATTGCATGAGAAGCAAAGATGAGATATCATGAATAGATATTCAAATTTTTGCTGTTTTACATAAACTTTTAAAGTCCTTCGGCTTCGGCATGTTGCTACGTAGTGCAGATTAGTTGGCAAGAATCCAACTATTAGATACTTTATAAGTACTTATGTAAGTATACCTAATCAATAGATCAGGTCGTCAAAATATAAAAATAGTGTACGAAATTTATAGTAACTAGCTACCTAGATCTTCCTCAAGGAAATTGTTTGGTATCATAACATTTATGTGTCGCTTTTCTTAATATTACCACAAACAAAATGAAACACGAGCCTACACGTATACGCATTGTCGCGATCTATAAAAATTTAAAATGTACATTTTGTTATGTCACACACGAAAGGATCTTTCATACTGAGGAATCTTTCCTTGAAATGAAATTCCTTTATAATCTCTGCTCCGGATCTCTCCGGAGTTGAAAGTCCCTTGGAATATACATGTTTTATTGTCACCAGCAGTCCCGCTTATATCGTCCTTAGTAAAGTGGGAGTTGCGGAATAAATGGAGTGTCAAGACGGTGTTTATTTAATGGATCGAGAAAGGATTATCCCCATATTGCAAAGGGCTCTAGGCCTACTACCGTGGTCCTTAGCTACCAGCTCGGAAATATTACAGAGAAACAAATGTATGTAAATCAGCACCCTTGGGTCGGCTTTAGCCTAGTACCTGAAGGGATATCAACCTTAGCTTTGCTCCTCAGCTCCGGAATAAAACAAGTCGTTATTCGGTGCCGGAAACAAGAGAGCCCTCGTAAAATCTAGGAGCTTTAGGATCCTTTACAATCTACCGATATTGGTTCTGCTTTCTCTCTGAAACTTGTCTCGTAGGTTGCCTTTTTCCTCAGAGGACCAGCCTTTTTACAATATATCAATAAAAAAGTACTTGAAATGAAAAATCAAGTTCAATAAGTCCATCGACATTTTGATTTTACGATTCTGCTAGAAAATAGCGAAGTTACCAACCAGAACTTGTGAAATATGTTATGTTTTTGGAATGAATAAAAAATGGGCAGTTACTGCTAGATAAATATCAGAAACACTGAATGAATATCGGTTCCAAAAAATCAGATTCTTGCCAATTCTTGATCTTTTTGCCAGTCTTCTTTATTTACTCGTCTTCAATGCTTCTTTAACTATTTATTTATGAGCATATTTTTAAAAGAATATTGAACAGAAATTTTGAGAGTATAAAATTATAGTACTACTAAAACCTTTAACAACGAAAATGTCAGGTAGCAAATTATTAAAATGGCTCAGATATAAAAAAAATTATATAGTGGTTATTTCTCCAAAAATTCATTTTTTATTTTTTGAATACTGTAACTTTACCTTTCAAACTGTGAAATGAAGTGCTCATGCTTCTCACAATAATTTAATACGATTAAGCAGGATTAAAATGTTCTGCTATATTGCAAGTTATACTCTAATAGTTTTTGTCAAAATGCTTCTGCAGTGAGTCTAGATGATGAATTCAACAAAGAAGAAAAGCTCGCGCGCATTATCGAATGTGAGCACCATAATAACAGAGAAAATACCCTCTCTGGGCCCTGAAAACAAACTAAATTTATTTAGTTTTTAATTTAATAAAGGTTTAATTTAATTTACAATAATTCTCGCGTGATTTTTTTTATGAAAAGTCCAATCAGGAAACTTTTTTTAAATATTTTTTTGCGTTTTTTCTATTACATTACAAGGTCAAAATAATCCTTTCTATTCGGAAATTTGGAGAAGAGTGTATGCTTACAAGAGACAGAAAAATTAATTTCATTCATAATACATTGCAGTGTTATTCCTGGTTAAAGCAAGTATCTTCGAGATATGAGGCAATATTTATTATAAAAAATAGCTTTTTGAAAAAATTTAAAGACAGTAAAAATATTATGAAAGCTATTGGTATCGCTATTGGTATTTCAGAAACGAATTACGGTACAATAATAAATTTCGACTTAAGTTACAGCAAATTCTATTTCCTTTGAAAAACATCCTAAACAATTTTCAAGAATCATGGTTTGGGTGATATTAGGCGTAAAATGAACCAAAATCTAAAAATTTGCGCATAAATGTCGGTTTTCTGTCGGAGAAGGCTTCTAGTGGGTGCCAAATTGATATTTTACCACAAGAAATGGTCCTGACAATATGTTAAAAAATCAGAAATACATGACCTTTTGAAAGGAACGACTTGACTTGAATGTATAATTAGAGGTTAGGAATAAACTCGAATTTCGAATAAATGATTTTCAGTAACTTTTTGTAATCTTGAGAAGAAAATAAAAATATTGCGAATTATAATTGACGCCCCTAAAATGCTTGCACCCCCGACTATGGCCCTATTAGCCCAATTGGTAAGACGGCCCTGCCAAAAATTTTTGTTCTTGTCGATTTACCAAATGGCCTTGGCAGAAAATCGGTCACAGTAGCTAATTTTCTATATTCTTTAAGGTGCGTTTTCACAGAAATTTCAACAACCCAATTTCTAAAATGACTATTCATCATCGGAGCTGATAATTCAAAATTAAATTAAACGAAAAATTTATTTTCGATCCTATTTAACAAATGATTATAAATAACTTTTGACATTGTTAATTTGGTTAAATACTGTCGCCCCTATATGGACGTTCATGCATAAACGCAGGAATCCTAACCAACAGCTCATATCCATAAAGAAATATAATTTTTTGTTGTTAAAGTTGTTTAACAAACTTTAATTTTATGCGCTAAACAAACTGTAAAACGCTGGCTAATGAAATGTATAATGTATAACATTGCATGTACAGGGAACATTTCACTGTAGCAAAACGCGGTGAAAAGTTGTGAAACACTATATAGGTATACCTACTGGCATAAAAACTCCACGTCTCTGAAAAACTCGCTCTCTGTAAAATACTGAAAGAAACGTAATGAAACTCGCCCCTACTGTTTAATAAAGCCAAGGAACGTTACGTTTGCTATTGCTTCTATATCGTGTAGCAATTAACTGCAGAAGGGCTCCTATAAAATATGAAACAAAGCCCGTCTGCTAATAATTGGAACGTCTGATGTTTAGAAGCCTAATATTTGGATACACGTTTGTTTCAGGAATCCACTCGACGTAAAGTAATTACGAGTATTTCGAATTAGATTGGAAAAAATCTTTATTTACGTAAGGAACTTGGGATACAATTAGGTTTTTTTCAGTCACCACTAATTTCAGCACTTAGCCAAGTTTACTTCGCTTTATCTACTTACATTTAATTTTATTCGTTCAAGCTGAAATTATTATTTTGCTGAAGAAAGACCATTTGGGTAGCTCACTGATCCCTAATAGAAATGAAAATTTCGCTTCATAATAAATTATTATTTTTTGAAAATTGTTAAATAAATATTTTTATTATTTATATTTCAAATAAAGTTTAAAAGAGGACGAATGAAACCGGAACAGCATCGTCCTATTGAATAAACGACACACCGCAGACGCTGAAAGCATGAAATATATGACACGATGTGTCGAAACTGATAAATATAGAGCAACAATCGTTCGGCGGGTGCGAATATCGAGGCTGATGTATCCGACCGACTGCGCCAATGAATCAGGTTGTAGAAGAAGAGAGCCGGCTATGATAGTGAGAGCCGCCATCTTGATAAAGTCAAACGGCACCACGGGGACAGATAAATAGTAAATAGAGCCAGGACTGGCCAGGCTCTCACATCTCCAGCCAAATAGCTGCCATAAATATCAACGTGGGGACCGAAGACCCCCGCACCTACATTATATACCCGCTCGCCGCGCTGCTTATTTCTACCTACGAAGTCATCAGGCCCTTTTTCTCTTGCCTTTATTTCGTGTTCTATTCTCCGGGGACTCAAATCAGTCATAATCCAGACCTGTCTTCATTATGTACCCTGTATTTGTTTATATTTACTACCGACTATAAGGGCGAAAAATGCTGACTCAAATTGTTGCCAGATGTTTGGTCATAAGGCCTCGGAAAAAGTATTTCTTAGAAGATTTCTTCATTTAACTCATCAAGGCTCTCATCTGGACGTTTTAGTATAACATGAGTGTTCAAAAACTCCGTTAAAAAGAATACTTTGGGAACAATAAATCGGCGAAAATATTTTGTTTAGAAGCGTAGGTAATCGCCATTTTAGATAAATTTTAACTTTTTTACAGTAATTTTTCCATGGGTGCCATTTTCTCCAAGTTGGAAGATCTATCTCAAGTAAAATATCGCACTTGTAGAGGCTGTTGGAATGATTACCATGCGTTGCAGTATTTTACCAGATGTGAGTGGGATTTGTGGCGGAGAAATACATATGTCAACTTCCCTTATTAAGCTTCGCTCTGCAGAAACTCAGGACAAATTAAAATTAGGTATTTACTACCCCCACCCGGATGATTGTTTTCTCCTATATTATACTCACTATTGCAAGTGTCGAGTAAATTAGACTCACTAATTGCAATGCATATGTGTCTTGTTTTAATCAAGTAACTGATTTATTTGTAAATAATTATTTTACAATGATAATAGGCAGACAACAAGGCGGTAATCAAAATAAAATTACGATCTAAGAAGGTGTATCTAATCCTTTTGTTAATGTTGCATATTATTCGATGCAGTTAGTAGGGAGGACATGAGAATGCGAATTGATGGGGCTCGTGGTGCCTACGCACCAGCTGCTGTCGCTACATGTTTGCTTGTGGAACGTAGGGGAAATGTGTGAGGGTTTATTGAGGCAAGTAAATACAAATAGCGAGGGCATTTCAACGAAAGCACTATGATTTATATAAATGTCTATAGCCTCAAGAAAGAGAGCACAAAAGTGGTATAACGATATGGGATCAGCCTGGGAAAAATCATATAGGGTAGGCCCCAAAAGTCTACGTTGTAAGTACTGCTGTTATAACAAGACCAAGGATTTGAGTTTCATAAGGAGAGGCGTTATAAGAAGAATAATTATAAAATGGTTTATCATACTCCCGAATGAAAAGCATTTATTGAGCTTAGATAGATTAGATTAGAGTCATCGTGAGTGTGTCATTGTCGCACTTCCACTACGACTAAAGGTCTATTGTGGCTCACATCTTTATAGTCGTGATACATTAACCCCATCAGGTCATGCAGCCACTTTGGGGAAGCTGACTGACTTGGCTATCGGTAGTGTCTCCATGTCATTCGGAATGAGAAAATCACTCTCGAAAGTTTTTAGTCTGGATCTTCCTAAATCGGGACACTCCCATAGAATGTGTTTTGCTGTTTCGTCACCCTTCAAGCATAGGCGACATTCAATGCTCATCGCTGAACCCATCCTTTGCAGGTGATGATTTAGCTTGTGATGCCCAGTTTATAGGCCTATTAAGGCTTTCAGTTCTTTGCTGTTAAGCTCCAATAGTTCTTTGGTCCTTTTTTTCGACGAGCCGTCTATAAAGGCGTTGGAATGGTCCCACCAGTACTGGAGGATTTCCCCCTCAGCCCAGTTGCGTATTGTTGTTTTAGCAATGATTCGATGATATGCCAAAACTGCTAGTTCCGGTCGGATAAATTCGGATTCGGTACCTTTACTAGTCAGAGAGTCGGCAAGTTCGTTTTCTCCATATCCAGCATGGTCTGGAATCCAGACAAAGTTACTTTGTTGCTTCTTGCTAGGGAATTCAGAGTTAATTGACAGTTTCAGACCAATGGTTGGACTTGCAATGGCTAGAGCTAAGGGCTTTTAGCCTGGGGGATTTCGGCCTAGAAAGTTGTTGCGTGGAAGGCTTGAGAAGACTCTCTTCTTCAAGCCAGCGCTACACACCGCATTTTCAGTTCCTATGGATGTCTCAGATTCATCGGCGAACCATCTGAAGTCTGCTGTCTGGAGTTCATTTCTGTTGTCCTGGAACATGTCTCTTCCCGGCAGAAGGATCTTATAAGCAGAGCGGTTCATGATGATTTTAGACATTATATCCCAGGGCACACCCAGTATAGACTGTGACTTTGTATGCCATCCGGTACCCGATTCGCTCCAAGTTAAAAGCCTTCGGAAGCTTCTTGCCATCTGTAGAAGTCTATATTATGTAGTCTATCTGACCCCTCTCTCCAGATAAATATGGAGAGGTGGTAAGTCCAGTTGGATAGACCATCAGCTATAGTCTCTGTAGACCTAACTTAACTAGGCTAGCCTAACGTTATAGACTAGAGTCTTGAACCTTGAACCTATAGAACCTAGAACCTTGTAGTCTAGAGATTTGCTTTGCCATGACCTCCTGATCTATTGACCCTTTTGCTGCCATACGCAGTGCATGAGCTTAATTCAGCGTGCTAAAATATAATGACTATATGAATAAACTCATGTGCAATAATGGTTTGCAAGATTTCGAACTTAAGTTTTGTCAAATAATTTTCTAAACAAATGAAACTGTGAAACAGATTTCAAAGGTAAATGAATCGGATCCAAGACATCCCTGGAAATGGAAAATAAAGTTTTAGTGCCAACACATGGAGCTTGGATTTTGTTTTAAGTGATGAAACCTATTTTATGACCGAACTAGCGCATATGATTTTGTAGGAGTGTGTATTTGTGAAGGGATTTGTGGAAAATGTGACAATGTTACTTAGGTCCTGCTGTAGAAAATATAAATTTGGATTTCACGCCGTTTTACTAGACCGTAAGGACGCTATCAGTACAGAAAGCAATTATAACAAATAATATTCCTTCATATCAGTGAAGACAAGTCGAACTAAAAGACGCTTCCACAAACAGAAAATTGGAAAGATATATTTTAACTACGGACTATTACGTACGGCAATTGGCAAAGGAGTGTGAATTTACGGAAGAAGGCAGTTTCCAATCGAACGATAATAGACTATAAGCCAAGTGTATTCTATTAAGAAGTCCAGCATAGCCTAACGAGTCCAATTTCGTGGCCACGCACGGGACTAGGACGTCTTCCTTTCCTCGTTGGGGACGCGTCAGGCGCTCGATTGGCTGTTTGCCCCCGTAAACACGATTATTCGAGCTACACGCTCTCCTGAGTAACTCATCGGAGGCGAGGACACACGCTCATAAGGACCGAGGATAATCTGACGCAAGGAGAGGCGGAAAAAGAAAACCATTATAATGCGTTAGGCAGGTCCCGTGCTAGCTTGGAAGAAAATCCGAAATCCGAGAGCTTCGAGGCTTTTTCGCGGTCAGCAGTATCATAAAAGATGGATAAACCTGAATTAATTCCATGTTGAGATAAATTACTAAAATTACTAATACTTATAAGATGGGAATTATGCTTTTACAAGATGGTTTTACTGAAAAGCCATGAAATGCCAAATATTAAAGAAATGTAGTACATACTCCTCATTTTCCCAGTAAGTGAGTATCATGTTTCAGCTAATTTGCAAGATTGAGATATTTTTGATAATTTTCTCGTTGATATAATAATATGATGCAATAAAAATGATTGTATAGGTATCAAACGATTTCATGAAATGGCAAAAGCGTATGACGAAATCGTCATGAACAATTCTTCAATCTCCATAATATTCTTATTCAAAAGTATTTTGGAGGGTTTCTTCAGGTGCAATGTACGTATACGTAAGTAAATTGCATTTAGATCCTTAGAGAAAAGCTCAGTCAAGAAAAACATCTCCCGAAATTCCATGATTATTGCCAACAACCCATTTGGGCGATCGTCTTCGAAGTTGTCTAAAATTTGGGCCGTCTACATTTGCTACGTCAGATGACAGAGCATCCCATCGTTTAGAAGTATCTACAAGATGAGTTTTCAATGGCGCATTTCCTCAATGCTACATTATAGGAGACACTTCGTGCATCACAGAGAAATTGTAAAAAAATTCCGAACGTCTTCTTAGAGTTATAGACCCTTATATTTCTACCAAACTTGCGAACCATCTGTCAACAGTCACGTGAGTAAATAAAATGCTTTTCAAATCAATTTATATATGTATGTATAAATACAATTTGTTGTATGTAATTTATACTTGCATTTATTTACTTCATTGTTACAGTATCTGTGGAAAGCGGGGATCTGGGAAGTCCAGGCTTGGCTGCGCTGCGAAACGCAGAGAGACGACGCGGGAGAAGACACTCACTCACTGATTAACCGACCGGGGCGAAAAAGCTTTTGCTTAATCAAAGTTTCAAAAATGTTGTCAATTCACTGCTTGAACGCAGGTGGCTTAGTCAGTACGATAATAGAGCGACGAGAGCAAGTCCAAGTGAGTCCTTAATGCACTATAAAGTTTTGCTCCAGATAGAGCCGCACAAACAGCAGATACCCGACGTCACCGAAGTCCGAAACAGGATTTTTCCAAGGTCCAGGGCAGTACCAAGCTGACCAGAAACGTTAATGCACGTCGGAGCAAATCTCATCTCATAAGAGGGTGACTTTGTTCTGGTTCGCATCTCTTGTAAGCCAGCAAAAGGGGCTGTTACCTAAAAGAAGAGGATCCTATCGAGGCCTCAAGTCTTGAGGAGCGACCACCGCGGGATCAACACGGGGAAGCAGACTTTGGCTGGGATCTGCAAAGTCTAGCCTTGGCTGCGCTGTTCGACGCAGGGCGACGACGGGCGAGACACTCACTCACTGATCAACTGAGAGTGCACGGCGCGGCACTTATGAATATTGTGTTGGGAAACTCACGTTGCTTTCTGAGCTTTGTTCGGTTATTTATTTTCCTTGTTTAAAAAACGTTGAACTTAAGTCTGCACCGCATATAGGAACCAGAGAATAGGTTTCTCGCTCTCGTTTCTTTTTTTTTTCATTTATTTAAATTTTTCACAATCTAGGGGTGAAAAAAGTTCCAGTAGACTTAACCTAACTTAACTTAACCACTTTATATATTGGTCAATTTTTTAACATCATAAATTTTCTGAGGAAGTGAAGAAATGCGCTATTAAATATTCACTCTGCTTAGACATGCCATTAGTAGCACAGAGTCAGCGGTGCATTTCTTTACGTAAGTAGAACCATCTCGAACGATTAAATATGGTGGAAAATTATGGAAAATTGTATTTTGTGATGTAATGCGAAGAGATCACTGCTGCTACAGCGATACCTATAATTCTGCTGAAATATAACTAAAATTCAATCAATAAAACAACAAGAATCCAGATTCTTACCAAAAAATGAAATAAATAGCTTCCATCATGACTAAAGTTGCTGTTTATATAAAACCATTAGGTACAAAGAATAAATATCTCCGTAAGATCATACCCGCTAAGGGTATAGGTAGCGAATTGGGGTTAATTGTTGTTTGTCGTTGCAAACCGTAAAAGCTTCTTAGCTGAAATTCAACTGAAATGTTCCTCAGAACAGGAACTGCTAAGAGATTTCCTTAAAATCAATTTTTTAAGTAAAGGAGTGACGGGCTTAAAATATAAGATCGGCTCACGTAAACTAATGCAGTCTAGAGCCTTTTTTTAAGAAGTAAAGTGCATGTATACCTACTTTAATTAAAAATAGTTTCAGTTCCTCCATAGTGGGTTGAATTAGGTTACACAGGTCATCTGATCCGCTATGATAAGGCACTTACAAATACTTTTATGAATTTAAAATCCATTAGCATTATAGTTTGAAAATAAGTGGTTTTTAATTATTTTAAAACTAGAATTGTAAAAGCACGAAACTTAATACAGTGTTTACGAAGTATTCCATTAACCTCTTATAAATATTACATTTTGTATAATATGCGGTTTATAATCAATTACTCCTTGAGCACTATACGTGCCAAGACGTTTTTTTGATAAGTTACCTCAGTAAACTTTTAGAATATCAGCGACGTAAAGTTCTTTAAGGTGTGACTGAAGTAACTCTAGCAGCAAAAGGTTACGCGAAATATGGTAGGTATAATATTTTTTGCTACCATTGAAAGCAAGGGAAATTAATTTCAACCAGGAATCTTTTCCAGTTTAAATTTTCTCCATATAATCAATTTAAGATAATCAATCATATTCATGCTATATGAGATATTTGATTTTTTTGAGCGCATTTCTTCTGAGCAAACAACTTGTTTTAAGGGTCCCGTATACTAAGAAAAAAAACTTAATTCTGATAGCTTCCTCTTGACTGTCTGAATATTTTCTCAGAACTACATGAATAAAACATGTGACGAATGCTTTCTCCAGGCTAGCTGGGCATTTAATTTAATTTAATTATGAATAACGGGAGATATATCAAGGTCAACCAAACTGTACTGCCAGAGCGTGATCTTCTTATCTATGGGGGAACCCGCACTGTATAGCGTCGGGCACGGTCGCCTTCGATAATTATTATCGTTGTGGGAAATAGCTCAAAACGCTACTCTCCACAAATAAATTAAACCAACAGTCACATAAGGAACAGAGAGACATTCACCTCGTCTAACTCTATTGGGGAAGTCGATCCTTAGCTCATCGTACGTTTGATTTTTGAAAGATTACTATTTCGAGCGTGAATAAGAGGGTTAATTTGTTCGTTTAACGCACAAACAAATGGATCAATAATCTATGATCGAAAGTTATCACATTTCCGAAAAGTAATTATCGGAGTTATCGATTTTTTCGCGATCGATTCACCTCATCGATCTATGGGATAGGTTATATGGCGTTTTAGAGTATTGCGCATAAAACGACCGAGACCTGAAACGTTTTCAATCTGATGTTAACTCTTCTCTTGTGTTCTTCCCGTTATATGTATTATAACCTTCACGTTATCGCCCAAAACCATTGACAAAATTTGACCTTTTCATGATGAGTTTTCTTGATGGTTTGGAACCGCCTCGTGGATTTCGACGACTTTTCGACGCCTTGTGCTGCGTCGGGACGTCACGACGATTACATAATCGTTTCTAACGTCAAGATAAAATTTCACACCAGTGAAAAATCTTCCTGACTCATACTCATAAAACTCGAACCTGACATCATACGAGCTTACGTTTCGTAAGAAAGAAACAACAGGTTCGAACGGAACAGGAAGTTTCATGCGAAAGCTTATTCTCGAGATCCATTTCGAACAGATATTGTTTCGTCCGGATTTTTTCATGCTCCAATGACATCGGATGATATAAAAGTTAACGAATTTATATTTCCTTACCCTACCGAGATGTCACAATAATTGATTGCTTAACGTTTTATTTTATAATTTATGTATTTCTCGTTTCTTCTCTAAGGATTGAATACAATAATCAAAGCAAAAATTAAAAAGCTTTGCTTTTTTATACTGGTGCTTTTTGTATCATGCCAAGACTTAATTTAAAAGAAATTTAATTATTTAGGAACGTAAAGGCATTTTAATAGATAAAAAAAAGAATAGGTTACCACAAAGTGAATGCGTGTAATACGTGGTAAGTACATTTATATAGTTTACACAGCCATCCATACACGGTGACCGTTTTCTTCGTGAAACTAGACGTGATTTTTCCTGTTTTCACATTTTCATAATTCTCCAAAAAACGAACAATAATTATTATTGTTTTCTTTTTGTTGCTCTTATATGTTAAAGTCACTTTCCTTTGATCCATTACAATTGAATGTTTATAAAATTGCATCTGAGTTTTTCTACACTGGATTTTTTTTTGGTTGTGAAGTAATTTTTAATTGTCTCGAATAATAATTTTTTAAATTATTAAAATTGTAATTATGTCACTTATTTCCTATTGTCGAACTTGAAGCTTCAAGTTACACCGAATATTTTCCTGCGAAAGTGGAATCCAAAAATCCGGACGACCATATAAACGTCTCAAGAATATAGTTTTCAATGAAATAATGCTTTCATCCGCAACCGAACAAACGTTGTTCGGTTTCGGATGTGACCAACTTCCGTACGAACTCAGAGATAAACTCCTACAAGACCAAAAGTTTGGTATACATTTTATGGTAACGGGGCATGTGAGATAGGTACATTATTTTAGGAAGCTGATCAAGGATCCATTTTTGCTCCAAAAAGTTTTTCCTTGTTGAATTTATTAACAAGGTGTGCACAACTTCTAGAGTTATGTACAGGGTGAGGCGCGAGAACCTTAAGGGCATTTTTATATGGAGAAGTGTTAGGAGTAGAAGTCTAAAAGTTTGTACATTTATGATTTCAATTTTGACGAGCTAAACTAAAATATTTACAACCCGTCACCATTTCCGGTTATACCGGAAGTTGCAATCAACTTTCTTATTTTAAATGGGACACCCTGTATATTATTACATTTTCAGATTGCCTGAAAAAAAGTAAAAAATGATGTTTCCAGTTCAAATTTGTTTTGACCTATTAATGAGTTAGGTATAAACAAATGAAAATTGCAATTTTCCATTTTCAAAGCAGCTTAGCTTGAAAACGGGTCAAGATATCGGAAAACCGCTTACATGTCCCTATCCTAACTTTTTGTATACTACGCTAGAGTACCTACAAAAAATAAATATTTTTTATTATTTTTTTTTTAAAATCGCTGAATTTTCATCACTTTGTATACAAATTTCATCAGCACCATAAGATACTACGTGAAAAATTAAGATAGGGACATGTAAGTCGTTTTCATCTATCTTGACCCGTTTTCGACCTAAGCTGCTTTGAAAATGGAAAATTGCGATTTTCATTTGTTTATAACTCATAAACCACTCGTTACAATTTTGAACTACAAACACCATTTTTATTGCATTTTTTCAGGCAATCTGAAAATGTAATATTATATACAGGGTGTCCCATTTAAAATAAGAAAGTTGATGGCAACTTCCGGTATAACCGAAAATGGTGAGGGGTTGTTAATATTTTAGTTTAGCTCGTCAAAATTGAAATCATAAATGTACAAACTTTTAGAGTTCTACTCCTAACACTTCTCCATATAAAAATGCCCTAAGGTTCTCAGGCCTCACCCTGTATATCTACTTAAAAATTCAAAATTGGCAATTATACGTTTTTGAAGATGAGACCAAGAATTTGATCATATCTAATAATCATATCCTAATACACTATCAGTAAAAAATATACGCCTTAATTTACTCTTCCAAATATCTCGAACCAGAGACATAATCATTATGATTTAACGCATATTGTTTTTAGCTCAATACAACAATAGCTCAAGATTTATATTTTGATGTCGAAGTGTCCTGCAGTTTCGAGATTGCCATAATTTCTGCGAGTCATCCTGTAGATATACTTTACTAAATAGCAAAACAGAAACTAATAGTAAATGATGATAAATATACTTATCTGACACATCATAACCTTACCTTTATTGGATCAGTTTAATTTCTAATGTACCCTCAGAGGGATTGCGTGTAATGGAAGACGACGTGGATGCGCAAAACACATATTCGAGGGATTTTATGACACATAAAAGATATAATTCTTTTATTTCAGTTATTTCATGAATATTTGCTATTACTGCCTATAAAAGAGCAATAAAAGATGCCATAGATGCATGTACGAGAGTGCCCATTTGTGTGTTATATTTCCATATCTCTGCATATTGCAATTTGCGTTTCATATATACGGCCCAAGTGTGGCTCGAATAGAAATAAGCCCTCGCGATTGTCTTCTGTTTCGGATTCTGGTGTGTATAGATACGTAGATGACATCTACGAAGTTGAACGATCCGTTGTGTATGTTATCCAAAATGGGAAACGTTCGTAAATATAAAAATCGATAAAATTTTATCTATAGTTAGGTTTATTAAATATTTGTTTCCGTTATTCTTCATGTTATTTACTTACATAAAACGTCTGTTGTTTTATGATTCCTTTCATATTATGTTATACATAATGTAAACATTACCCATGAAGAAATATAATTTATTGCTTACCAGTTCCTATATTTACTAAAAGAATCACTTCCACATTCACCGTGTTTTGTTTAGAGCAATTCGTCAAAGTTACCTTAACATTTTTGTTTGTATTTTTATAAAACTCGACACTTAAAATGAAAATTAGCTTCCCTCTTTTATTTTCGAGTTATCCATTAAAGTTCGAACATTAACTTTTTTCTTCAAAGTTTCCCTTGTTTATGAAATAACAGAAAAGTTTCCGAGCGCTCTTGAAGCACTTTTGTAAGCAGAATACAACAAGCAATGTTAATTAGTGATTTGTTTCAGCATTTAAAAATGGAATGTATATATACAGGGTGGATTAATTATAAAACAAAATTAAAACAATAAAATTGCTGAAATGGAATGAATGAAAAATTCTGTTCCTAGAAGTTTTACGATTATCGCGACTCAGTTCTATTGATTACGTATACCTCCTGTTGGAAAACTTAACGCTGTTAAGTTCAGTTGTTTGTAATCTATTCAAGAAACTTTGTGAGCTCACAGACATGCTCTATAAACTATGGACTTACAACCAATCAACATTAATAGCTTTACTGTATTTTTTATCCATTTATTCTGTAATGAATTTCCGAACAATGCGTGTACCTCGCGATATACTAAACAATATATGAAATATTATTAATAACAAAATTATAATGACAAAAATTAATTCATAAATAAAATAAAATAATATACTGCCCGTTAATAATAATTACAAATACAATTTATATTACAATAAATTTTGACTAAACCCATCTTCATTAAGCGCTTAGCGCCTGATAAAGTAAACCTTTAGCACAGGGACATGACACATGTGTTCCTAACACGAAATATAACACCTGGAGGATTGTGTATTAATTAATTACCTCATTCGTTCGATAACCGCCTTGTTTACATTTTGAAACACGCCGGTCATATGCAATTATTAATAGTTTGAAATACATGAGGGAAAACAACGCAACATGGTAGCAGGATTCTAATCAATATTAATAAAATTTCGGGCCGTATAAGGAAACAGAATTAGTTATACCACATTACCTATTTATGTATACTCTCCTGTATCTCGTTCGGATAATGCTCGAAAATGAATTTTCATCTATGAGTAATTCACACTTCCCTGACATCAAATTTATTTATTAGCTTGTTAAACCACTTTCACGTGTGTACAGTCGCGGTCACGGATTAGACCCCTATGCTATTCCATGAACACAAGAATTACGGACTAAATTTTATTTATTAAATGACAGGAAGCCGATGTCCTAACTTCCATGTCTCATCTTTCAAACATTTGCGTTGAATTCATTGCCTAACGACTAAATATTTTAATTGAAATCAATAATTGAAAACACAGAAGATTCCGATCATATTCGTTGTGGCCCAGTGGAATTTACTCAACGCGTTTCGCCTACACTTCCACTCCGGTAGATATTAACAGCGACGGCGGGCTTGAGGGTGAGGGTGAGACCTCTACGACTATTTGAGCTCACTATTTCAACCATATAAGTAGAACCTGCAACGATCTGGTATGAAATTTTTGAACCGCAAAAATTTAACTCCTAGTACTAAGAAGGACGTTACAAGTGTCTACCTGGGAAGTAGAGCTGGATTTTGACTTGAGACTGCGAATCTTGTAAACTGACAACCAAATAAAAAGAAGAACCTTATAAAAAATACAATAAGAACCAAGAAGAATCATTTTTAGAAGACCTATTAAAAACTCACATCTCACGTGCAATTGTCCTGAGGATAAGTTAAACCGGAGACCAGTCGACAAGATATTTTATAAGTTTCAAACGAAAATACCTAATTGACCTAATGATGTTCTTTGTTTTATTGTAAAAGGAAGAACCGACAGAGATAGATTTCTTATTGGTGGACCTCCGAAATTCACCAAATCCGAAGGTGACTAAGGAGAAATTCCCAGAGGGCAAAGATTGATGATGCAAGGGAAAACCTAAGACATGAATATAATAACTATAGAGTCAAGGGAACAACTAAAGACAACTAAAGTAGAGGAAACATACATAACTATAGTGCTATATGCTACCCCAATATGGATCTGTGCCACCAGTATACATAAGGTGTTTTTTGACCATACGGCTAGAAAGGGAAATGTCCCTAAGAGTATGCAGGTTATATTGCACAGTATCTATGGTGCAGTCCTAGTACTAGCGGGGATGTTCCCTCTGCACTGTTTGGCAAACAAAGAGAGCGACTCTATAGACCTAGCACCAACCAAAGAGGATAAATAGAGAGAACGAGCAAAGACCTATCAAGGTGGCAGATGGATGGTCGAAGCAAAAAAATATAAAGTTGCGTAGACAAAATGGCTCATAAAATATATAAAAGCCAGACGAGAGCGAGAATGGAGGAAGGTGGATTATTACAATACAAAATGTCTGACTAGCCACGTAACGTTTCAAACAATCTCGAAAAAAAATAAAAATAAAAACGGAAGACGCTATGTCCATGATGTGCGGAAAAATTACGAAGATGCAATATTCGAATGCCCATGTTGGTAGAGGCAGAAGGGAAATCTAGAAACACACATAGGGTGCGAAATAGTAAAGTAATATATTGTGCGGAAATTATTTTCAGGGATGAAGATAACTGGGAAGAGATATACCTACATGACATGATTATGAAGACCAGAGTATAGAGAGCGGGGGGGGGGGAGACGAGAGCGAATAAGGCAATAATAGACTGTACGGTCAGACAACCATCATACCGATGTTATGTTAATAAGGCGGTTCAGGAATGAAGACTTGTAGCACAGGAAATGGTTTTTAGTGCACACGGAGTCACACAATCGGGAAACCTTGATTCCAGGAACATCACGCCTAATCAGTTTATGGTTTTGTGTCCTGTGAGGCGCAGCAACTCATCTTTAGCTGCATTTCGCTTTATTATGCGGTTTTCATAATCCGGACAACTCTTTTGCCACACCAGGATAACCGTTCGTATTCTTCCAGAAAATTTAAAATGTAAAAATTATCGTCTATATACTTGACAGTGTGAGAGTTACTATCATCGCATTTTTCCACGGTGACAGTTGCTTTCACTATCACGACAGCTGCTCTCAACTATCTAGTCGAACTTAATAGTGTGATAGTTTTATTGCTACAGCATGATAGTGATCATCAACCATCATCGAGAAAACAGGCCTTACTCTCAGTTATGATCCCCCTCATTAATACTGAGTCTGCTCAATACCAAAAGCCCTTATGGGAAGCATTTTTAGGCCAAATTTTCCTGAAATCATCATACTATTACGACGGTGCCGGAGTTTACAGTTTATTATACGTAGGTTGCTGTCAATAATAATTGGCTACATAATCTATTTTGTTTTAGGACTGTAATAATTACCTCTACTGCTGGCTGCTTACTACAATGAAAGTGTCTACTATAATAGTTGAGGAGTTCGCGTGCAAAACCGGATATATCCACTTTTTACCCAAAATCATGTTTCAGTGGTTTCTGGATGCACGTCGTGATATCTATAGGCCCATGTATCCGTTTGTAACCAAAACCGTATAAATCCCTTTAAAATCGTTAAGTAAAGTTCAACATTTGGTGCAAAACCGGTTATATCCAAATTTTGTGAACAAAAGCGGATATATCCAAATAAACAAGTCTGTGCGCAGCAAAACACTCGGTCCTGACTGGCAAATGTACGACGTTAAAGAACTTCACAAGGTGTATAAGAAAATAAAGAGAATTTCGGAATGCAAAAAAATTCACTTGAAAAAAATTCTGAATAAAAATAATAAAACTACTATTAAAGTAAAGACGTTTCAATTTTATCGCTTCGCAGCATCTGACACAACTTGGGAGTCACTTCTCAAGAAAGAAAAATCTGAAGATAACTTACAGGTAAATAGGATTACCATTAGGTAATTTTATACCAGAAAAAAAGAAGAAAAAAAAGAAAAAAAGTTTGACTCATTTGATGAAGGAGCATTTTGGGGAAGATTGGAGAACCAGGAAAGACCTTTTTGGTATAAAAACTTATTAGACGGTAGCGGGGGAGAAAATATAGATATTTTGGAAAATAAAGAAACACAAGAAGGAGACGAGCCATGCGATTGCCTTCACGAAGAGACTGCAATACATATATAATTTTTTTTTGTTAATTTTCAAAGACTGCTTGAGTTAAGTGTGTTTTTTAATAATAATTTTTTTGTTAATTGTTCAAAAACTGCTAAAATGAACTTATTTTGTTTTTTTTTTAAGAAAAATAAATATTTTTTTCCTCAATGTATTTCATTTGTTTTCAAAACCGGATATATCCATATTTTTTTTGCTAATAACGCTAATGTGATTGCGATTGTTACAAAAAAAATTACGTCAACCAATTGGTTAGCCCATTATAATAAAACGTATCTTTTCAAAATAACAATATTTCTTTTAGTTAATATGTAGGGTGTTTTTTTCATCTCCTGAAAAATTTCTAAAAGTGGATATATCCGGTTTTGCATGCGAACTCCTCAGTTATTATTGACTTAGGTACATCATAATATGAGAGAGAACAGCTAGATTGAACTGAAGTAATAAAGTAGAAAATTTAATATAAAAATAAAAAGTAGCAGAATACCAATATTCGTTACATGGATTAGGTAAACTACTATAAGCAAGCAACTTTTTTCACTTGTTTTATTGATGCATTCTAGATGCACCATCGTTTATAAAACTTCAAACCCAGGAACAAGGTAAATAAAATTCAAAAAACTCCAATACATCCTAGATTACAGCTCTTACACAGAACGGCTTTTATATCAAAGCTCAACTCCTCTAGATGTAAGTTAAAACATCAAGCAGTATTAAACGTAAAAGGAGAGTTTTTATTCGCCAATTTCAAGCAAGTCTTATTCATTTTAACATCCGGCCAGATCTCTAATAAAAGGTGCAGAAATACTCTGACCAACTGAGAGCAGATAAGCTACGAGCTGGTATTCTTCAAGTCTTCTCGATCTTGCTCCGACTACTATTAACTTTACGATATTTTCCCATGTAACGCTTCTCTTTATTGCATTGTCAGAAAGGATTTTTAGCAATTGTTGCGGTAAGATCATAATTACCTTACAGGGCTTAAGTTTCTGATTGGAATTCGAATTCCTTTCCGAACCGAGATTTATATGTTTGTAGAATGTAGAACTAGAGTTATCAAGCGATTGGTAACCTGAATGTTTATGTGGGTATAATTAGAAAATTAGAGACCTAAAGTTAACAGATAACTTCCTCTGAATAATAAGCAGCTTCAAGGTAACGACAACAGGATTCCTTAATTTTAGCAATTGATTTCATATTGTATTCAACTATAATATCTAACTAATATCCTTTAAAAAGTGAAACATTAAAAGGTCCTATCAATTAGAACTTTCTCGAAAAAGCTTACACTTTGTATATTTTGTACACTTTCACAGCGGCTCGTTTCAAAGTTTATAAATTTTTCCAGCCGGCTATCGAATACTTTCTAGTCCTAGTGTCGACAAGACAAAATTCCACGGAGCTCCACAATTGACGCAGCTCTCGCGATCGAATCGCGGTAAACGCATATGTTTCAAGAAATTCGATGCGCGCTAAAACAATAATAAATATATCGATTTGATGACTCTCCAGAATTTCAGAGAAGTTGTTAAGCGATGTATTGAAAATTTTAGAGTGACACGGAGTGTTGTTAAAATAGTAAGTGACAAAGAGACGTATTGAAGAAACGGTGGAAATTGCTCGCAGTATGACGTAAAACGATCCTTCCACATCAGTTCGTCATCTAGTTAAGTAAATAATAATTGATTTTTAAGTAATAAATATAGCCCCAGGAACTTGCCCCTGGGCTATTTCGGAAAGATGCTCCTTGTGGAGACGGAGATGGAAAGAAACCTTATGAAGCGACGGTGGGACAAGGGCTCTTACCTCGAGACATTCCTGAGAGGTTAATTTTTTTGTTGATAGTTTTCCCAAAATTTACAAGATAACGAAGAAGCTTTCAGCAAGATTGTCTTCACTGATGATAGCATAGTTTCTAAGATCGGTGCATATGTCTATTCCTAAAAATACAGATCATGGTTTACTGAAAATTCACCTGTGCGTTTGTTGAGAAAACACTTTATCCCGTGAAAGTTAGCGTTTGGGCGAATTAGTGATAGGCGATTAATTGGCCCAATTTATTTGGAAGGTAAACATAAATGCTCAGTGTTACACAGGGAGGGAGTTCTTCGGCCGTTTTTCAATCAGCTGCATTAAGACCAACTGGCAGAAGAACACTTTCGGCAGGACGGTGCAGGAAGGCAGGAACACATTGTGCTATCCGAACGCTGGATATAGTGAAGGAGCATTTTGACAATCGACTTATCAGTCGTAATACAGCCATAATATGACCAACCAGATCCTTACCACACAAAATAGTGACCTAACCAGAGTTCCCTTAGTGGAGTGAGCAACCGTGTATTAAAATGTGTCCAAGAGGGCACTTCACTCATCTATTAAATTAACTTATTAATTATTGATTGTACTTTTCTATTTTACGAAAATGTCGATACAGTTAGACATATTTTATTGAATGTTTTGAGAACTGTAAGTATGCAATTAAAGACCCAACCTAACAAAATCAAACGTAAGTTGTAAAAAGTGAGTTTTTTTTTTTTTAAGAGGGAGCATCGGTCTTAACTGTGTAGGTAAGACATAGTCGCTCCACTCTGGTAATTTGGCTTCGAGAACGAACTCATACAGCCACAGACACTTTATTAAATATTAGCCTTTAAAACCTTCGATCGCTTGTTTTACTTTTCACAGACATTCGAAAATGAATCTGAAAAGTAAAGCAAGGCCGAGGTGAGTTTCGAACCCGCGATCTATGGCTTCGTGAGCCAGCGGAGAACCACTAGGCCACGCAAGTCACTAAAAAAAAAGTGAGTTGAAAGGTGGTAAAGGCTATTACTTTTCGAACAACCTTTACTACGATTCCTTAGTACTTGATATAAATTCGTCAAAAATTATATTGTAGTATGTAATTACTTAGATGCACGTAATAAATATTCCATCATAAAATATAAATGACTGTATTCCGTATAAATATTTAATTTTAAAACATAAAAGTTAATAAAAGTTTAGTATGTCATTGTACAGGTGATTATGCACACACAGTAACCTATATTAAACTATAAAATTTTAATTTTACTTTTTACTATAAAATCAATTCTTATCAATTATGTACTGTATATAAGGGAAGGTCACGTCTAAGTGTTTCTACGGATAAGAGAGTTTATACATTTTTTTATCAGCTTAATCGATGAACAGTCGTTATGTCACAGCGATAACATAGAGAATAGGTAAGCAATTTTCATATACTCAAACCTATATGATCAAACTAATATCAGAAAAAAAATTTTTTGTTGTGGATCTCCTTATGAAAAAAAGTCTAATAGTTTATTTGTTATTAAATTTATATACGATCATGAAAATGAGTGTAATTTACAGAGTACACCCTATTCGGCCCACTTGCATACTTACAATGTGATTTTAGAAAATTCTACGGAAACTTATCCTGCCTGCAGCTTTGCTTCAGATATTAGGTAAATGTTCAAATCTGATCGTATGGATGAAAGTTTCCATCAAAGTTTATAATATTATGAAAAGTAAGAACAAACTAATAAAACCTATAACCTGTAGATTTATCAGGTCGTTTCTTTGTGTTGGGCTGTTTGGTTTGTTTGAGTTTTGTGATTGCAATGAATAATGAACTTGTGAACTTCACTTATTATAATACCAACTCTATAACTTATTTTTTCTACTCTTATTAGATAATATTCCAATTATTAGAACTTTTTGGATGAATTATGAAGGTATTACACAGACTGTCCGTTTTTCGCGTGCCACTATGGGGATCTCGCTTATCTTACGGGATATGAAGTTGGTTAAATTATAGGGCAAAGTAGCGTATTTTTGTGCTGATTGATAATCTGAAAAGAAATTTGAGCTGTCACTATTAGTTGTCAAAATATTTAAAAAATACTGAAATTTTCAATTTGTGATTTTATTTTTTCATTCAAAAACCAATCAAGCAAGCCATTTTTAACTGAAACATTGTTAAGACACTTTTCAACAAGGAACCCAAAAATAATTTTACAATAGCTCTAGCACTTGAGATAGAAGAAAATCGATGGTCAGCTTTGTTTTTTCTTATGGGCGCCATATTGGATTTTTCCATTTTTAGAATCCGTTCATTTTTCACTTTACAACGATGTATCACACATGTTATTTCACTATTGAATGTTTGGCGAAAATAAAATTTGTCATCTTGTGTGCAGAGTGCTTTGAAGAAATGTCAAGGGTCTTTTGTTTTCAACATAACTTTGACGATTCGGCCAGTCGTCTGCGTCGACATTGAATTATTAATCGAGAAAAAAAGCCACTTTGCAAATAAAATTATTAATTAAACAATGGTTAAAAAGACGAATAAATTAACAACAGGTAATGTCACAGCATATTGTGTTCAAAAATCTTCGATACAGCTCTCAACACGTCTCTCCTTCTAATGCCGTGCCTGAGTGTGGTAACAATTCATTGTCGAAGTTCATTTACGTCGGCTGGCAATATTTTATAAATCTTATTTTTCATTGTCCCCCACAAAAAATAGTCCAATGGAGACAAGTCAGGTGACCATGCTGGCCAGCGTTCGTCGCCATTATTTGCAATTACTTGATTGGGAAACATTTCTGACAAGAATTCTCTCACCCTACCAGCATTATGAGGCGGCGCCCCATCCTGCTGGAACCAGATCGTATTCAAACGATTAAGAGGCAAGTTTTCGAGAAAATCTGTTAAAAATGTCCTCAAAAAATTTAGGTAGCGATCAGCATTCAAATTATCCTCGTAGATGTATGGACCTATAATTGTATCGCCTAATAATCCGACCCACACATTAAGACCAAAACGAATTTGTGGTCGACGTTCTTGGAATCGATGCGGGTTGTCAATCGACCAGTAATGTTCGTTGTGATGATTGAACATTCCTGCATTTGTGAATTTGAATTCATCGGACCATATCACGTCATTAAGAAAATTCGGCTTTTCTTGAATACGATTATTCAAGAACGTGCAGAAGGCAGAAGGCTACCCGCCGTTCACGATTCCCGAGGTGAAGTGTTTGAGAAATACGAACTCTCCAAGGACGAAATTTCTGTTTTCTCAACGTTCTCCAAACAGTTTGATGCGACGGTAAATCCAGCTGGGCTGCAACTTCCCTTGTAGAGACAGATGGATTGTCTTGCACCTAATTTAGAATTAATTATAAACATTTTGATATCGAAATCATGAAAAATTCTTACCGCTTGCAAAATTAATTGCTGATGTTCATTAGGTTTTTTAAACGAACCATATTCGCCCAAATTTCTGTGCAGCAGAGAAAAATATCTCAAAGAAGGTTGTTGCCGCTCTGGATAACGGCGCAAATACGTTTCTGCGGTGATGTAGGCATTTAGGTGCGAAGTGTAATAAATTTGTAGCATATCTCTTTGTTCTTCACTTGAAAAAAGCATTTTCGCTTTATAAACATAACGACAACACTAATACAAAATACAAACTGTCAAAGTTTTGTTGAAAACAAAAGACCGAGCAAAAGACCCTTGACATTTTTTCAAAGCACTCTGCACACAAGATGAGACATTTTATGTTGTAAAGAGAAAAATTAACGTAATCTTAAAATGGAAAAATCCAATATGACGCCCATAAGAAAAAACAAAGCTGACCATCGATTTTCTTCTATCTCAAGTGCTAGAGCTATTGTAAAATTATTTTTGGGTTCCTTGTTGAAAAGTGTCTTAACAATGTTTCAGTTAAAAAATGGCTTGCTTGATTGGTTTTTGAATAAAAAAATAAAAACAAAAATTGAAAATTTCAGTATTTTTTAAATATTTTGACAACTAATAGTGACAGCTCAAATTTATTTTCAGATTATCAATCAGCACAAAAATACGCTACTTTGCCCTAATTTAACCAACTTCGTATCTCTTAAGATAAGGGAGATCCCCATAGTGGCCCGCGAAAAACGGACAGTATAATATCCGGCTCTTGTCCAATCAAAAGCTGTAATTTTGATAAACAGCGCAAAGCTGCATGTGAAAAGGAACGACAACTCAAATTTCTCAAAATCCACGCGTGCGCAGTCGGTACTCGGTATTCAAAGTTGTTCCAAGCAGTAAAATAAATAAATAAAAAATATTTTGATAATTTGTTTTTTTTATAATATGTAGCTGCTAAACCCGCTAAAGGTCGTGGAATTATCATCATCTCGTGCAAAATGGCTTCATAATCGCTCATATAATAATATGCATACTATTTCTGATGTGGGTAGGTACATAGGTAGATATTCTTTGAAAATCCATATATTATTAGCTAGTAGGTATAACACTCAGTCTAAATTCGCATAGAAATAATCTTGTTATAAGTAATAAGTATAAAAATTCAATCAAAACTCCTGTATCGTACTAAGATTATCTATAGAGTGATATTATTATTATTATTTGTATGAAAAAAATCGTTCGAGAATTTTTAATAAAAATACTTTCCTCTTTAAAATTTTAATGAAGAATATTTCTGATCTCCGATTAAGTATTGACTTTCACCAGCAGGTAAAATATTCGAGCTTTACGCCTATATCATCACTTTGAAAAAAAGTTGCTGTTAATATATCCCTGCTACGTTCACACCTAAATTATTCTGAATATTTATCATAAAAAATTGATCATAATGTAAGAATAAGCAGCCAATAATAACACTGTCAAGTTAATTATCTTTCTAAATGACATTTTACTATACAAATATTTATATTTTCAAGAAAAAATTAATAACCATCATACTCCCTTCTTATTTAAATGAGGCGGCCTGTCAAAATATCAGTGAGGTGCTTGAGCCGTCCAAAGGTTGCAGACTACAACAACAGTGAAATTAATTATCCCCTTTTTTCAGCTGAGTTGATGCGGACACCCTTCTCAGCTGCGGTGAAAGGCAAGGGTTGCTGGCTGCTTATTCAAACAAAGCATAAATTTAAATCTGCGAGCGGTGCCGCCGCCGTTAACAAAACGGCTTGACATTTACATCTTTTTACAGAGAAAGGCAACGATCGGACGCTAGAATAACAAAGGAGCTCCGACACGACTCGGGTAAATACAGGTTGAAAAGTCGGAAACAACCATTTGTTTAGATTGAAGGACTCGCCACTTCGCCTAGGACCCTTCGATCTACCATTGTTGCCACTCGAATGAATTATACTCTTTCCAGGAGGAAATTTTTTCACAGAAACTCTCAAGATATTGCACAAAAATATTAAGTAATACTTACCCTTGAATTTCTAGCTTGTGGTTTAATGAGGTTTAGGTTCTTGGTTAAAAAAATATTTCTTATAAGTTTTTTATAATGGAGACTTTTCGGGGTCCATATGTTCACTCATTCGTATAAACAACAATATTAAAACTATAATATAGGTAATAATATTGATCGTCAAAATTGCGTGTTTACATATTTTATATTTTAATTTTTGATACATAATTTGACTCAAGCAAACAAAAAAAAAAAAATAGCTACCTAATATTGAAACTATAAAGAAGAGTTTTCTGACCGGGACTATAATAATAATAATAATAATAAATCTCTTTATTGTACCATTAAATTCAACAATCATTGATTAGTACAATAGCGTTGTAAGCGATGATAATAATTCACAAACAAAGAACAAACCGCAATAGTACACATAAATTCGCCTGCGTAATCAAAAGGTCATACGCAAGCGATTGGCATTATAACACATTGATCACAATCACAAATGCATCAGAGAAAATTGAGAAGAACAAATAAAGGAAAATTTCCAGAATCTAATGCTAGTCATTGTATACACTACATTGTCGTTTACAATTATACATATCCTAGTGACAAGGTGCTAGGTTAATGAATCAATAAGGGTGTGGAGGGGGGGGGGGGAGGAAGACAGAATATCCATGGTAGAATAGGGTTCCAGGTCTGTGAGATAACTTCGGAGATGTACCTTGAACTGAGAGAATCCAAAGGTTGCGGGGTCTATCCTGAAGTGATTAAGGAATTTTATGGCCGTGTACGTGAATGTCCTTTCGGTGGAAGTGAGATGGTGAGTTGGTAGTTTGAAAAGATTAAGCCTGGTCTGATAATGGTGTGTGAATCGGAAACGATCAAGTTTGGCTTGATGTTTGTAAATCAGTTTGAGAAGAGAGAAGACATAAACAGCAGGCAACGTGAGGAGACCGAGACGCCTGAAGTGACCCCTACAGGACTGATCTATGGACAAGCCTGCCAGTATCCTGATAGCTCTCTTCTGCAGAAGAAAAACTCTGCGTAAAGAACTCTGTGATCCGCCCCATACGGCCAGGCCATAGGAGATGTGACTGTAAAAATGTCCGTAGTATGCGGAGAGAAGAACGTCATGAGACACAGTGTGTTGGAGTTGTTTCAGAAGGAAGCAGGAGCTAGCAAGGCGTCGGCACAAGTGGTCAGTGTGAGTCAGCCAGTTCAAGTTTTGATCGATGTAAAAGCCCAAGAATTTCACAACCCGCGTAGGAGAGATCTCAGTACTAACGGTTGGGATGGGCGGTAAAGGAGGAAGGCGAGAACGGCAAGAATGGAAGTCAATCAACTCGGTTTTTGTTAAATTCAGTCTTAGTTTATTTTCTCTAAGCCATAAAGATGCTGCTTCTAATGGAAGTTTAGTTGATTTTATTATTTCAGTGAGGTCGTTTGTTTTCAACCTGATGAGGATGGTTGTATCGTCTGCATAATTAACACATAGAGAGGTGGGGGAAGAAATTGAGGAGCCCAAATCGTTAATGAAAATAAGGAAAAGAAGCGGGCCGAGTACGCTACCCTGGGGTACTCCTGAGAAGATTGGAGCAAAGTGGGATCTCACAAATCGACCATCAGACGCAGGGAGCTGTACCGCCTGGGTTCTTTCCCGTAAGTAGCTGGTAAACCACTTTAGGGGCAATCCGCGAACACCAATGCTCTCCAGCTTCCGAAGCAGGCATTCGTGGCACACACTATCGAAAGCCTTGGAAAGGTCCAGAAGCCATCCAGCCGTTCGCATGCCCTCCTCCATGCCTTCAGAGATGTACTCAGTAAGTTGTATTAGAGCCGTCTCAGTTGATCTGTTCCTTAGGAAACCATGTTGGGAGCGGGAAAGAGTCTCAGTCTTATTTAAGAAGTCAAGAAGACGCGAGGAGACGAGGGATTCGAGAATTTTATCAAACACGGATAGTAAGCTGATTGGTCTGTAGTTGTCTGGGTCTTTGACGTCGCCCTTCTTGTAAATGGGTTTAACCAGGGCTGTCTTGAGTTTATCGGGGAATACGCCGGTCTCAAAGGAGTTGTTATAAATTTCCGATAAGGGTTGGGCAAGTTCAGATATACAATACTTCGCAATGAAGGAAGGAATCTCGTCTAGACCTGACGACTTTTTGTTTTTAAATCTGGATGCTAGCCTTATAATTTCGCCAGGTGATGTAGGGTACAACATGAAAGATGACGAAGAGACGACAACAGGCACAGTGGATCCGTGAGTGTGGCTGACGGTGGGAGAGTTGTTTGAAAGAAATACGCTGTTGAGTATCTCAGCAATTTCTCCAGGATCCGTCTTGACTGAGTTTTGACAATTAAGTTCCTCGATCTTCCGAGACTTGCTTGCCGACTGACAATGTTTGTTTATGAGAGACCATCCAGATTTAATTGGATTTTCGGATTCGCTGATATATATGTCATTGCGACGTCTGGTCTCGCGTCTCACCAAAAACCCGAACTTTCGCTTAAGGCTGGCTAACTGGCACTTGAACTGCTCGTTGGATGTATTTTTCAGTTCATTTAGGAAATTTATTCTGTCATAAAGTTGACGTATTTCTGGGGTAAGCCATCGAGGTCTGGTAAGCCCAGAATCACGAATTCGTGATTTTCTGAGAGGAAAATACCAGTCAAAATAATAAGAGAGAGTGTTAGCGAAGCAGGAGTATTTGGAATTGGTATCGGGGGCATCCAGAAGATCCTGCCAGTCAACGTTTAGCAGCTCGTTTTGAAACTGAGCGAGGAGCAGGGGGTCATTTATGTCCCTCTTCCATCTCACCGCGGGATTACTGCCGCTTCCGTGGGCACCGGCCGAGTCCGGAAGTCGAAGCGTAGCATGAAGTGCGTGGTGGTCAGAAATAAACGTAGGTATTGTGTTGCTGCAGAATAGTCTTAGTACTCCAGAAATTGCAATATTATCAATGCAAGTTGCGGAGGTATTAGTGACCCTAGTCGGACTGCTGAAGCATAGTTGGAAGCCATGTGAAGATAGAATCTCGGTCAGACTAGAGGTGCTAGGGTTGTCACAGAGAACATCAATATTGAAGTCTGCGGCAAGAACTACGTTATTTGAGAATCGGGAAGCCGCTTCAAGTAATTCGTCTAGATGATGAAGGAAATCCTTTACAGGACAAGTAGGGGAGCGATATACAGACAGAATCAAAACCTTTAGTGTTTGTAATTTAATTTCGGATGCCGAGATCTCACAGAGAAGAGGTTGCGACAGGGAACAAAGACGCTGAACGATTCGGCTCTCAATATCACACCTGACATAAACCGCCGAGCCTCCACGCTCCGCAGCTGACTGTCTGCAGAAAAAAGAGGAGAGGTTGTAATTATCGATTTTGATCCTCTGTATATTTTCTGATGTTAGGAAGTGTTCATTCAGGCAAATAAGCTCTGGGAATCCCAGATCAAGAATCATGACACTCAGACCATTCATAGAGTTATTTAAGGATTTTGACAGACGTAAACATAATAATTATATTATTAAATAGAAACTTTTTCTACTCTTATAGAATAATATATTCCAATTATGTATTATAGCTTTTTGATGAATTATGAATGAATTCGTAGGTATTGAATTATAGTTCATATAATACCAGGTTCTTGTCTAATCACAACTACTAGCAATTCATGATTTAGAAGTAGGTACATAGTTTCAGACAGTAAAAAAAATTAAAAAATATTTTGATTAAAATTTGGCTTTTTAATATAAAAGAGTAGAAAAAGCATAGTATAACATTCGCGATTATGGCCAATATTTACTTGATGATGACAATCATCATCTCGTGAATAATGGCTTCATAATCGCTCATTTAATAATATACTAATTTACCTTCTGATTCTATTATTATTAGGCTTACGTCGAAATGTATAATAATGAAAAAATATAACAATAAAAAAGGTACATAGAGAATATTGTAACCTAAAATATCTCTTAGATAACATTTGTTACTACCTATATAATTTACATTTTATGACGTATTTCAAATAGGTATGTTATGTTTTTCATTTTATCTATTCGTTCATATAAGTACTTTGTTAGCCTATTAATTATCAAATTGTATTGGCCTTTAAATTATATGCGTATAAGCCTGAAAACCTTTTAATGGGTTCGTTGTTTTACAGAAGAGAATGGACTGCAAATATTTTAGCAATTAAGAGATTATTGAAAAACACAACGACAGCATTAATGATAATACATTATGTATAGGTTCATTAGCGGCCCTAAATAATAATAAATGTGCAAAAAGAGCAATTGTATTTCAAAAATTTGCATAAATTACAATGTATCACATCCTATAAATTGAGGTAGACTGAAGAAACATAAACCAAAAAGTAGATATGATTCTGAAAGTAGTTACTTTTGTTTTATTCGTTCTGATTTTTTCTGTCGCGAACGGTCAAAATAAAACAGGTTAGTTCCAATATTTTTTTTTATTATTCCAATTTATTATAACTTCCTATAAATATTAGAACCGCCCGCAGATGCGTTACCAAGGGAAACAGACTCAGCAGCCAAATCATCTCCTCGAGGATTGCCAGGTAAGAATGTCTAAACTAAAAAGATTTACTTACGATAAGATTGACATGATATGATTGATAGCCGTTTGTGAAACTTGTGAATAATTCTCAAGTTTTATTTCAAAAATTTTTCTATGTCGTTGCAATTGCAATAATCATTATACGTATATTCTTTTAGATCCATCTCGTGATACTCCTTTTGGTAAATTTGACACCTCCACATGGCAGAAAAAATTTAATGGTAGGTAATATAGGTAGGTTTTGAAGTTAAATTCAAATTCAGAAGCGATTGATTAGCTATAGTCCTTATATAGTCCGTATATAGTCAACTTAAACATTTCTAAGTATCGTGTAGAAAAAAAAATAAGAGTTGAACAAAGCTATTAATTTGTACTTTTTTTTTCTTTATAGGATTTGGAAAGAATTTCAAACTTGGAAGTAGAGGACTATGGGGTGGAATTAAACACGACTTTAGCATATTTTGGCATTTGATTAAAAAGTTCACTCCATTACGATTTTTGTAGAAACCAAATAAAATTATTTCGCTACTTGTCGATTATTATGTTCAACTAGGTAGGTACCTACATATAGGTGGCTACCTGCTAACAAAGAAGTATTTAATATAGATAATAAATATAATATAAACTGTATTTTGATCATTTATTTTGTATATAAGAGGTTATTTAAATATAAAATTGCACAAACTTTAATGGGTAGTATTAGGCGGCGTCAAAACAAACTTTTTTTTCATAACAATTTATCCAAAAACAGTTCGTTTTCGAGATACAGGCTGTAAAATTTTCTATTTCTAGCGTCACCAATATTATTGCAATAAAAAATGTACGCACTAACTTTTTTTAATTGTACTATTTTTTTCAAATTTCGCAACTAAAAGTACAACTTTTTAGTCTCTCAAACTGCTTTCCCATCTTACTTCTTTTTTGAGAAAAAAAAAATAAAATCCGCTTTAATAAAGGATGATCTCAATAAAATCAATTTTTCGACATGCATCTTAAATTTTTTTCTTGAAATCGAAGCATTATATCCAAAAACATCAATTTCAAGAAAAGCTGTATTCTTGGTTGCTTTTGACAAAAAAAATACATATCGAAAAAAAATACTGGGTGTTATAAAAAGCAGATGACTCAAACGGTGACTCGAAAGGTTGCCCCATGAGAGTTGGCCCTGAAATAAAATCGTTTTTCAGATATTAATAAAAAAATTAAATTTTTGACTAATTTTACACGCTGTATCTCATAAAAGAATCGTTTTGGACAAATTTTTGTGAGAAAAAAATGTTGTTTTTTTTTGACACCCCCTACTATCCCTAAAAGTTCGCCGATGTATTTATGATATACCATGACCCTGTTTTTATTTTAAAATCCGGTTTAGCTAAATATTGGGTATAACGATATATCGGTTGTAACGAGAAAAAGAAGACTAAATAGAATTTAATTACCTTATATTATACTTCTTTTTAAGGATATAAATTATCGAGACCTGCTGTAAGACGATCCAACTGATTATAAGGGGTGTGCCAGGTACCGTAAGACTTGTCGCTAAATTTTGAGCGCACCCACTCGACCACGCGTTCATCGCCGCGGAAAATACTTTAACGTTGATAAGGTATTTATAGCGGTACCACATCCGAACGGAAGCGTAGTCTCCGTCTCCTGGCTTCACTACCTAGAAGACGATCGCAGAAATAATATACCTCAGTGGTCGTTGTGTGCGGTTTTGCGGTTTGATCCCTGTTTTGTTAGAGTATAATTATTATTACAACTGGTAAGTACTCATAAGCGATACAATAATATGTTGCTCAGGACCCACCACCTTGACCACAAGGTTGACTTGAACCAGTTGCTAGTGAACCTTTGGTACTCGTACTATGGAGAATCCTTAATAAGAAGGTTCACTTTCAGCTTTCAGAAACAGAGAGAAAAGGAGGCGACCTAATGTACATTTTTTGACTAAAAAAGTGAAAGTTTTTATGTCAGTTGCCAGACTAGCTTCATTCTTCATTAGATTCTTGGTAAACGCAATCTCTGTTGCATTGGAGTTGACGTGTTTCATTTCCGATAATAAACGACGTTGAATTGTTTCATTTCCGACAATAATACACAACGACAGATGAGGAATTAAGTTCGTCAGTTAGCGTCAAAGGAATATCAACAAGAAATTAGTTTTCAAATTTTCTATAATATAAGTACACTCTTCAGGTTGAGTAGGTGTAAAGTGTTTTCATTTTCATTACTAACTTCCAGCTATTTTCATAACAATCATGATTTAAAAGGTATGGTTTAAAAACAGAGGTTCCGGAATACCTTTCTTGTTACTGCGAGTAAACTCCGTTGTATCTCTTCTGAGGAATTCAAAGAAGGGAACAATAATTTGCGACTGAAAGTATGAAACGGTGAGTGTCAGCATTAATAAGTTTTCTGTAGAAGCGTAAAAGCTAACAGTGATCTTTATGTAACTTTTCTTCGGGTGTAATTGTCGGAATTTACAGACATTAATTTTATAGTGGGCCGGTATTTAATACTCGAACGTTTTCGTATTCCTTAAGTTGACTTGTAGCAAATTCTCTGAGAAAAATGCGCACCCAGATTAATTTCAACTTTGAATAATCTTCATTTGTATATAATATTATAACGAGACACTTTCGACTTCACGAACAATTAGTATTAGTATTACAGATACGTATTTGTTTGTTTATTTCCTCAATTTTTATGATGACTCAGCTATTCATGGAAATGGCACTTTCGCGACAATCTAGTAACGTGACAGGAATGACACATTTCCGGTCAATAACTTGTTCTACTAGAATGGTTCCGCATTCTACGCATGTTCGAGAGCGTGTCTACGGACACGCCAGAGGTTTCGAACAGAGGGCCTGTAACAATACTTTATTAAAATTACAATGCTCCCTTTTTATAACCCACTTGTGAAGTGTAGAATTTATTTACCATTTATTTTTATCAGTAACTTAATAGTGCATAAAACGTAAATGATTCGGGATAAATTATATTCGGTAATTAAAATTTTTAATAAATTATCTCATAAAAATAAAGTCATTATAAAAATCGCCGCTTTCTTATTCCCGTCAAGAGAAATTCGAGGCAGAGAGTCGTAATTTTATGTTCATTACAATGCACCACCCCCAAGTTCCCTTGCATTTATCATCCCCCAGCTGCCCTCCTTACATTGTGCACGTCGCTTTTTCTTCCGACAGCGACAAGGACACATTTCTCCATTCTTCCGTCTTCCTTCTCTATTGTAATGGTGGAAACACTTTCTACGTCCTGAGGGGAAAAGTAAAGGGAAACAGGCGCGAAAAGCCTGGAAATATATTTCAATTTTCCACCTTCTTTTTTATTCCCACCCTCAGCATTCAGTGAGCTGAAAGTACGATTGAAAATTAAAAAGTCTCTCTAATTAGTTTGGACAAGGGTACCTTAGGAAGGGGGAATCTGTTATCGAAAGATTTTCAGCGGATTAAAACTTTTTTCAGGAATAAATCTAGCTATTTAATAAACTCGTAAAAGTTCGCCGGAAATTTTCTCTGAGCAACGTAAAATTTTCTATCATAGTATGGAAGCTCGTCAAATGTAACTTTACACCGAATATGTAATTCTATTCTATAGCGTCATTGTTACACGCATATTCAGACATGGTTTATTTTTTCATTCAACTAGTCTCCGTCTGATGAAGGTTTTCCTGATGCCGATTTTCACCTTCACCTACTAAATTACGTGTTGGATTTTCTTGAAACGTGAACCCCTAAGGCCAGGTGGGGTTATAACTTGTGTATTGTGTAACAGTGGCGAAAATGAAAAACGAGAGAAGACGAGTTCTGCCAATGAAGTTCATTTCAACCAGATCTAAGGGACCAGTATAAGAGGAAGAATGATATGAAATTTCACTATAATCTGCAATAGAGTCCAGGCCCAATGGTAGCAATTGGAGCAAAGAAAAAATAATTAGATGATTTAGTGACAATTTTGACCTGTGAAATTATTTTTCGTCTAATTAATACTAAGGTTTATAAATTAGCCTACAAATTATAGGTGATTATTCAGTTCAAGTCGGTGAGATGTGTCTCTCAATATTCAAAATAATTTCACTTCGACATAAATTCATAGAAATATTTGATTAAATTTACAAACGACTTAACAGAAACGGGCTTGCAATCGAAAATCTAATCAACTTGAAACTCCAATTCATGTATTTAGAAGCAAAAAAAGGTCCAATGAACCTTTATGGAGAAAGAAGAAGTAAAACATTTGAAACGATCGATAAGGCTTTTGTTGATGAACCTTTTGTAAGCAATTGTGTGGATTTTACTCTAAATGTCTCAGTTTCAGTTTCAATGTTAATGCATTGCCGTCTTTTTCCTTCGATTTTCCCCTTTTTTTTATTATCGAATTTCACCGTTCATTTCGATTTTACAATTTGTGCGTTCGAGCAAGTCGATTATATATGCAGGACCCGTTCCTTCTCAGCAAATCAAATTAATATTGACATAACCTTCCAAGAATAATACATAATAAACCGAGCAATTTGTTTAAATATTCAATTCCAAATATGTACATAATAGAGAACTATAAAAAATTAGGTACTACAGCGTTACTTCTTTGCCAAGGTATGCACATCCGTTGTAAAGAGAAAATAATGTTGTACGAGATTCTTCTATGACAAACCGACATGAGAAACTCACAGAAAATTACGGAAAAAATTACATGATTCAAAATGAGAAGACTTGTGACTGGATGAACTTTTATTTTAGTTGAGCTTTTCGTCATCGGTTGATAGAAATGTATTTACGTGAAGGGCACTTATTCAATCACTATTTACGATCGACAAAGCTTTGGAGACATTTCACAACTGGAGTAAACGAATTTCTATCGTTCCAAGAGGGAAAAATAAACCAGAAGTCGTACAGGTTCGCTTTGAATACGCTATTTAGTGTAATGGAAGTAAGAGTAAAAAAAACATGACAAGCAACCAATTCAAGCATCTCGAGTTTCTACATTACTTCTAAATCCAGGAGTCGTTTAGAACGGAACAACGTTATTAATATTTGTGCATGTCTTTCGGAACAAACAGAAACAATATAATGACCATGAAAACCACCAAACATAAAACTCATCTCTCCCAGCCCTGAAAAATGTTTCCTCCCTGATTTCTGTTTAGCCTCGAAATGACTCCAATATCGCCGAAGGGGCCGCTTCAATGTCGAGTTTGAATGGCAAATGCGAAGAGGAAAGGTTGGCTCATCCCTGCCCCATCTAGTCTGTAGTCTGTACCCGCGGGGGTGGTGTTCATAGAGTCCTTCTGCAGCGGCATACGTGACTACTGTGCTGCTTCAGTGAACAGGAGCTTCCGCCGGCGATAGCGCCTCATAATATCCTCCCCTGACTTCATCTTGCACACCCCGTTAAACTGACAGTCACGGGTGTTTAACAAACAGATCATGTCTTGACACAGCTATTCAATGTTACCCACAACAACTGCAATTGGGATATTGGATAGAAGGGAGGCTCCACGGGAACAGCGAAAGTGATGTATTATTGTTTGTTATCAGAATTAAATCACGAATTTGGAATTTATAACAGAAAAAACAATTTTGTTTTCTCTGTCAAATATGTAATCATTTAACTGGTGGGTATCTGAAATCATAATTGATTCCGGACTGTTTTTCAGTGTTCCATGGAGATTTCCGCCCAACATTTCGTCTGCACCAGGGTTTATTACTGCTCGGTTTTTGCCTGAATAATGATTTGAGTTCTTGTGTAAAAATAGAGCTCTGTGTATTGGTCTAGGAAAGACCCCGTGTCCCAAGGTGCCGTTTTCATTCCTGGTTACGAGAACACCAAGAAATTATAGTTTTCCGTCCTTTTCCATTTGTGATAAACTCCTTGTTAACAAGTTCTTTGGTTGGTCAGTTTATTAAAAACACGTACAACTACATAACAATCGTGGTCTATCTAATCACGACCTTTATTACAATTATTATGGTAATACTTTTAATAATACTCAGTAGCTACCGGTAAGGGTTACCAGTCGAGTTGACAAACGTTCTGATTTACCTATTGCAGTGTCATATTATCAAAACAACTTGTTTTGTACCCCATCAATACCACGTCGGAGAACCAATGGCACGGACAGTGGGCCGAAGAGGTCAGCTAGATTTGTGTATAAGTATTTGGCAGTTCCTGAAGTCTAGGTGTCTTGGCTTCGGTATTCATAATAAAATCTGTCATTCATCTTGATCGGGGCTTAATCCATAGAATCGCTAGAAGGGTTTTTAAATGTTTGAATGGTCAAGATGTTTTAATTTTCTTGTCGTAGTCTGTGGCATTCAAAATCGCGGTGGCATTTACCTCATCTGCAGATAGAATAATGATGTTTTTGTTTGCATTGAGACTCCTGAATGTAGCTCTTTTATATCTGGTGATTCTGCTTTTTGGGGCTTGGCTCGCTGTAAAATTCTTGAGCATTCGCGATAAAGCTTCTAAGCAGTATATTATTGTGATATTACATAGCTTTCGTTTAGCTGAAGCCAGGCTTAAAAAGTTTTCGCATTGATTAGGTGAGTATCTACCTATACCATTATTTGTTATGTGGCTAGAGAATTTGATTATATGAATCAATTTTGGTATTGTTTTGTCTAAGCGATTTGTCACAAAATAATGTTGAAGTGGTGCTATCAAAAGCTCTTAAAAGCTTGTTTGAAACGACTGAAAGTAGGCTAGATTCTGTTTCAGATTATCAATAAGTATAAAATCGTAAAACTTTTCTCTAATTTAACCGAGCCTGTATCTCTGCTAGTCTAGTTCTCGAGATCCCAATAGCGAGATAGATTAAAAAAAACGCTCTGTATAGTAATCAATTAATTTTGCAGAATTCACTGCTTGAGAACATCATCTCGAGATATAATATTTATGTTGTTCCATCACGCATCTGGTTTTACGTTGCTTGCGTTATTTTTATTGACTCAATTAACATGGATTTAGATAACTTTTCGCTACCGGTGAGTTGTGAAGCCAAAATCTCATCAGCGGTAAACAAAGAGACCAAAATTGTTTTACCCTTATTTTCGCATAATCGGGTGAAATGGAACTGATTGTTGTAACGTTAACATTAAACGTAATTACGTAATAAAGATATGTAGGTCCATAATGTTAAAAGTTTTCCATTATGGTTAAACTGCTTTTCGAATAATAGTCATGGTGATTTTTTAATTAGGAGCACACCAGCAATCGGATTACGGATAATCCATTTCAATTGATATGTATATTGATATTTGTAGGTATATGTAGTCGTTGACCCACTTTCCAAATCCCTCTATTCTAAAATAGAAATAAATTTTTAATATTTCACTAAATAGTAGAGAGTAGTTATAAAATAACTTTTAGTTACATTTTTATTATACTCAAACTCAACTAGTAAGGGCGGACAATTTTAGTTTACTAAAGTAAGCAAAAAGTCCGCATAGCTGATATAAAAACCGCACCTGGAACTGTAAACTAATTATCAGTTTTGGACACGTCGTTCTCGTTTATATTTAGTGATTCAGCTACTCTAACATAAACTTCAGTTGTGCAAATTAATGTTTCTTAAATTTAGGTTCGAATTTCAGAATCTACTTCCAAACAAACCCGACATGGGAGTATCAAGTATCAACGATTACTTAAACTGGTGCTTAAAAGCTAGTTAGCTTCAACGAGGACGACCGTTACATTGTAACATATTTGTAACTTGTAACAAACACCAAACACACGTCTGAGAAGAAATAGTTGCTTGCATACATCAGTATGCAGAGATTCTATACAAAGTAAGGGTTGAAAACATAAATTGCATACATCACATATTCCATAAAGCTTTTTAATATGTTTACCACATTGTATTTTGCAAATAGTTTTTATAGTGAAAAACTTTTAAACTGACCTTTGTGGTCTTGAAATATTTCTCCCCATTTACGTTTAGAAATATCTTAAGATCTTAAGGCTTGTATATCAAAGTTGTGGGAAGACTAACATCTTGAAGAGAAAAAAAAATTCTGCACAAAAGAGTGGGGACAAATAATTTTGCCTAAAAGCCTTTTTAGAACTTCGTCTTTTAGCTGCTATATCTTAATAAGAAAGCAATGCTCTAGTCCTTACAATGTATCATGTATCTTATCGCCACGACAGACGTTTTACACAACTTATAGTTGACCCCAAAGTCACGCGTGGTTTAAAAGAGAAAGGGAGAGGGAACCAAAATCACCAACAGCTTTAATTAGTCAAATAAAAAAGCCGGAAAATCTGGAAAAGTGGTGGAACAGCAGCGATTCAAAAAGTGTTAGATTTCTTGGACGTTCAGGAACATTTCCTGAATTTTTTCCCTCCCAAAGCACCCGAAATAGCAACAGTCTCGGTAACAGCGATAAAAAGTTATGAAAATTCGAAACTTCATCTCGGAAAACGTCTCCCGGGGGTCTCCGTCTTTGGGGTCGCTGATCACGAACCGAGGCCCAATTAAAATTGGGTTTACAAAAATTTTGAAAACCCAGTTCGATGTGCGGTATAATTTCTATAAAGATTTTCACATTTCCGCTTTTCCGATTTAGATAACTGATCGATTTATAAGCTGAAGAATTTTATTACAGCTCGATTTCCGAGACGACATATTAATTTTTTGTAACACTATTACTTCTTGTGGGGGTTTGAAGGATTGGAAACACCCTTACTTGCTTTTAGACCCCGAATTGGTGATTAGCGACGCCGACAACCCCTGCATGATAGACTATATTTGAGAAATATTAATTTTCTCTATCACTGCCACTACTTGGGGTGGTTTTGAGAGGTTGGAACCACCCTCAGTTGCTCTCAGACCTATATGTTCCATAATCAGCGACCCCAAAAAATTCCCTAAAGACGATTTACGGGGTGAAATTTTGCAGTTTTAATTTTTTTTTTAATCACTGTTGTGTTACTACTTGAGGTGCTTTGGGAGGAAGGAGGAAGAAGTAAGGAGGAAGGATGGAGGAGGAAGGAAGAAAACTCAGAGGTGAGTAGTGGTGAATATTCCTAAAGGTTTGAAGAATCCAGGAAAAAAAAACTTTTAAAATCGGTGCTGTTACACCACTTTTCCAGATTGTACAATATTTTCCCAATTATTTACTGGACTATTACTAGACGGTCGGCTTTCGGGTCGATCGTTGCACGAGCACTTGCAAATTGTAGAGATCATCGGCCGACAGCGAAGAAAAAAATATATTGCATCGCTAAGAACCGTCCCAATAACATAACTTCAATTAGTTCGATTAATTAATTGAATTTACCAAAACCACCATACCCCCAACAATAACAATTCTCCATTCCATACTCTATTTTTCTTGCAAGGAAATTCCAACCTGTCTGAGACAACAATAGTCTGAATCCCCCTGACCCCCCCCCCCCTGCCCGATACATCTTTTAACAGATTTAATAAAGCAGAAACTCACGAGCCTATATATAAACAAAATTTCTTCAATTTGATAAATATACCGGTCGGTTTGACATCATTTTCTATACAGCCTCACCAAGTCTACAGATTCTGGTGTTGGCTGCTTCGTCACCACCTCGCAAAATATCCTAAATACCCTAAATAAGTTGAAGGTGTCACCTTAAAGTAAAGTACTTACAGACGAACTTCATGCATTCCTAGGAAGACATTAAAATTCCCATTTAGGATTATGAGTAACCTAATCTACACTTTCCGACAAACGAATCTTCGTTGTCATAATATGGGTGTCATCGCATCTGGCTCTGGTTAATAAATATCTGACCAAGCCGCAAAAGAAGCCACATTATTAGATCTATATATCAACAACTAACATTATTCAGCACCCCAAAGATCTTAAAGCGAAATTCAGAAGAGGTAAATGACAGAACGAATGGAGCAAGCTGAAACGAAAGCGAAACTAAACCCAAGCTCACCGAAACTGGAGCTGGAGATGACTAGAAGAGAAGATCATAATATCATAATAAAGATTAAAACCCACGATCTTTTTATGACAACCAACACCTCTTCACCTGCCAAACTTGCAACATAGCTCATATTATGTTTGAACACATTCTCATAAAATGCATCAAATATCAAGAACTGCGCCTAAAATTTGGACTGGAAAGAAGTCTGATGGGAATCCTTGACTCACCAGGTCAGTATGAAGCAGTGATCTTTCTCCAAGAAGCACATTTTATCACCTAATCTAAATATCCACTAGCAACAAAGACATACTGCACCAGAAACGTCAATAAACCAAACATACCAGCCATCTCTAACGCCCCAGGAAGCCATCCCCTAAAACACAACCCTGTGAAATAACAATCAGTTGTACCTGTGTCAGTGATCAATAAAATAGAGACACGTTAATGTAAATAAATAAATAGATATTTAATGGACTGGCTATATGGTAAAAAAATTCATTCTAAAATAGTTAATGATAAAAACATTTTTAAACATTGATTCATTGTAAAAAATTATTGAAAACTTCAGAATGCAGCTAACAAATTTCAACCCCTTCTGAAATTCTTCTGGCTTTAAATTTACCAAATTAGGGCGGAAGCGATTGTCAAGCTGTCCATTGCAGGTGCAAGGTCAATAAAGTTTGCAACCACTGCCAGGGCGTGATTATAAAATATATGCGTCCTTGCGGACCCCCATGAACACGCGAAATGGTCATGGCCAAATGGCACTCGTATCAACATGCAAATCGTTATTCCACGTTGCCAGACTTAATGAGGCGTATTAAGAAAAGTGTAACTCGCGACTTAGTTCAGAACCTTCAACAAACTGTAGAATACGATGTTTACCTATTTATCTCCAAAAATTTATATCATCGCGTGTTTGGAATTATAGTCGTCGTAGCAAAGCAGAGAATAATACAATAATTGAATCAATTATCTCTGATAACTTTATAGCTTAAACAGTTCAGGTATTAGGGAGGTACTATTTGATAAATCTTTTATTATAAAATTATTGAGTGATGATGGTAGAAATGTCTCAATTTCAATTTGCTGTAGGAAAGGGATCACTTAAATGAGAAAGCAGAAGTTTCTGTCCTTAAGCGGATGTGTCACTTCCATTTTACTACTAAAACTTTTGCAAATTGAGAGCACAGTAATAGCTTGAACAAAATAATAACCTCATGGAATATTAATAGAAATATAGCAACTCTGTTACTCTTATCAAATACAGGCTACGTTTATCACACTACCTCAACCCCTTGGATTAAAATTCCTTTAAATGTCTTGAATGTGTTACATATACCTAATCGCGTAGACTCTATTATAGTAATTAAGCTTGTGATAAAGATTTCATAGTGCATTTTCATGATATAATTTTCAATAATCTTCCACACGCAATCATGACTGAAATAATTTCTATACAGTATGGTATTTTACCACAAACACTTAAGTGGCGGTTTTAAGGTGCGTACTCAACGTAGAAAATGTAAATGCTCTTTGAGAGTCCTTAAGATTTAGAAGATACAATAGGATATGTTGTTACCAGAAACAAGACGATAGGTATAAAATAATTTATTCTTCCTGATAGAAGGTGTCGTACTACATCGGAGGAAGCACTGTTGCCGATCGCAGATATATTCGCCTGGTAGTTATAGGTAATTTTATATACAGTCACATTCTGTAAGATATGAGAAAAATAAGTGGAACTGACAGCACTACTTTCTAAACTAGAGAACAGCTGATTCTAGACAGTTATCAGGGATGTCCAGCGATATCTTGAAAATGACTTGGCGTTTCTTTTTGACAGTGATATGGTAAATTGAAACATTGCCAAACTTATCTCAATTGGGTAATAAGACCATACTTTTTTGAAACTTTGGGGCAGTCTTAATGTACTGCGCAAAGGAGTATTCAAGATTTTACCTCAGTTTGAATTTTTTATATTTTTTTATTCTGAGATTATTGATATTGATATTGATATTGAGGGTGTCAGATGCACTGCGACCTATTACAGATCTATTGTGCCCCCTCTTCTCTGCTTCTTTGGAGTATATTCCCTTCATTGAAGCAGCCTCTCCAACTCCGCTTCCCTTAGGAATTTCAGGATTTGAAGGGGATCAAGGCCGGGCAAAGCCCCCCCGTTGAGCTGGTGTTGGCCCAGAACATCGTTTCTTTCACGTTCTAGGGCTTCGCAGTTCATCCATAGGTGACGAGGCGTCTCGTTTTCTTCCCTGCAGAGTCTGCAAACGCCATCATTTTCTATACCAAGTTTCCTCAGGTGTTTATTGAGCTTGCAATGACCTGTTAGGAATCCTGTTAGCATTCTGAGACTTCCTTTGTTGAGGGTCAGGAGTTTCCTTGACCTTTCTCGGTTAAAGTTCCCGAGGAGCTCCTTGGATTGTCTCAATCCTGAGAGGTTATTCCAATGGATTTCTCTCAGTTTTTCTTCTTCCTTCCGAAGTTCTGCCTTGAAAAACGTGTCTTCAAGGCTACAGAGTGGTTCTGGTCTCATAAAGGGCGTCGATGCTCCTTTTCTTGCCAATGAGTGGGCACGTTCGTTTCCCTCAATCCCAGTGTGTCCTGGTATCCATTTGAGGTGAATTTTGTTCTCTCTGCCTAGTTTATTGAGTTTTTGTAGGCAGTTCCATGCCATTTATGAGCTGATGATAGGAGAGCTCAGCGTCTTTATGGCTGCTTGACTGTCTGTCAGTATTGCTATTTCCCTATTTTTATAGTTTCTGTCGAGGTTTATTTGGGCGCATACTTCTATTCTGAGATTAATAGAATTATGTTTTTTTTAATCAGGGGGTAGTTTTATCAAGATAGTTGTTATGATAATAATATTTTTGTGATAAAAGATTGTTTATTTGTAAGTTAAGATTTTTGTATAGTGAAATTACCCATGTCCTTTAAATCGTTACATTTTCTGGCATATAAATTGAGTGATTATCAGGTTTTTATTTTTCCCTATTATTAGCTAAACCCATTCCAAGTACCTACCTATTCCACTTTCCTTGTATTCAGATACAAAGTCGCGGTGACGTCTTCACGTCAAGCGAAATCTTTTCAATTCGAAACATAGAAGCAACTCCGCAAATTGACTTTAAAAATGCAAAGTGTATGTGTCGTGTCACTACAGTTATTTCTTTAGCAATATAAAAGGGAACTTGGGGCAAATGCCGGGAAGGTGTTAAGTATAACTGATTGATTGACGTGCCAGTTCAGTACAATGTGACAGCTCCATCAGCGAGGACGCTGAAGACTGGTGAAAATAAATTTTAAGGAGTTAGTATAGTAGTTGTATATAGAGGTCCCGTAATCTGAAAATAACTTTATTTTTAATACAAGAAACCAACCACTTAATGTTATTTTTATTTACACGTGAGCTGTTTACTCAGCCAGGTACAATAATTAGTCATGTCATGCGTTTCTAATTCATCATTGCTCTTTCACACCAATTTTTTTACTTCAACGACTTACTTCGGCTAGAACCAACAAAAAAGTACATAGTAATACCGAAACACATAGTAAATAAAATTTCCGGTAGTTAAATAATGGTCCAGTTTAATTTACTACGATAATTTAACTCACAGCTGCCGTAGACATCAATAATAGTGAGAGTGTCTAGACCCCAAAGTTTTAGTATTTGCATGTGCAGGGGAATCGGATTTTTAACATGTTATTTTTATTCCAAATATGCCACATAAATTCGCATGAATAAATAATATATTAATATATTAAGAGGGTCTGTGGTTGGATGCATCCATGATGAAAAAAAATACAGGTCAGCTTAAGGTGTTAATTTTTTGTTCTAGTTTTGTTGGCTAGACAATTATATAAATTACTAAGCCTATCAGGTTATAAAGTACGAATCCACTTTAAAAACAGGGATGGTTGGATGAAAATTTAATCCTAGCGACTCATAAATGAATAAACACCCTCTCTCCATAATATTAGAACAGTATAGTGTTACTGAATAAATGAGTATACTTTAAAAACCAACAATGTTTGTGCAACTCTTTTTGTTCTTGTTGTAATTTTCTCAGAGCGAACACGAGTAAAAAACATGTTAATTGCTGCGTTTGACACGCTGAACACTTACCAGGCGCATTCACGGATTTGGTTTATAAAAAAGTATCTTATTTAACTTGCATGGAAAAAAATCAAAAACTACTAATTAATTAGAAAGGAATGCTGTAATAGAGTATGAAAGCTTTGTCTCATTTTATTTTAATTTTTTGATTTAATAACGCAATTTGTATACCTTTTTAGAAAAACAAAAAATGTTTCTTTAGAACGTTGATGAGAAATTCTATGAAGCTTATTTGTACATTTATATGAAAAGGGGTGAGGATGAATAAAATAATGTTGCTTTACACTTCAACACTAATCGAGTAAATTAATGCAATGGTGTGCTTCAGCAGTGAATTTTCAATACATATAAATACAAAATAATCACAGGAATAATTAGAAACTAATGGCATGGATTTAAGGAGAATATAATAGATCATCCGGCATCCCCGTCGCACGTCTAACTTTGATGGAACAGTTCACAGCGATTCAATATTTCCTTAAAATTTTAGGTTCAACTCTCAGAATTTATCATATTATTCGTAACAGTTTCAAAGTTTCATCGTTTCTTTTGACAAAAATAGCCGAACAATTAATTTTCGCTAGTACAAAGAGAAAGGGTGTCAAGCGGCACAAAGCACTGTCACAGAAATCAACGCCTGCCTCCTCTCTTTGCGTATACATACAATATACGCACTATAGAATACTTAATAATGTTCTACAAAAATAAAAAAGAGGAACAACAGCATAGGAAATTTATCAATTTTTCTTATTTGATTGACCATGTAAAAAAAAAATCATTGGATTTAGAAAAAAATGAATTTAGACAAATTTATCTTCGTGGGACAAATCATCAATACAGGCTTGTTGAATAATATACTAGGTACATATTATATCCTAGCAAGGTAGTTCTCGAATCCGAAATCAAAGTCTGTATAATCATTGAGTTACGTCCTATTTTTTGAAAAGAAGAGCTCCTTTATGTTATTTTATAGTTCTGTGAAACTTAAATCAAAAAACTGATTTTTATGATCGTAAGTCTTCCTTCAATTATTTGCTTGCTAATGAAAAAAAAAACGGAAAGTGACAAAATGTTAATCGTGCTATTATGAAGTAAGCGTAAAAAAGGGGTCAAACTCCTTCATACACTTGACATTTTTCGGTGCATATTTTCAGCAGATAAAGTATTCGTTTAGCACCTGCGAAAAGCAAAGGTATGGGAGAATTTCACAAGGCACGCCTCCATTAAAACAGCGAAACGATTTTAAACGTAATTAAATACATGCGTGCTTTGTTTATTTAACAATGTTGGCGGTCAAGCGGGTAACGACTGAATTTCCCTAATTCCAGAACATGCCGGTAAGAGCACAAAAATCCTTGATATTTCAGGTGAAAAGCAGAACGTAGGTAAACAGTCCCAGGGATTACGGAGCCCAGGAAATATTTACAATCATGGATGTTCGTTTTGTTAATAAGATTGCGGTTTTTGCAACGTGGAACAAAAACGTGTAGGTGGGGGAGTGGGTTATTACAACTGAAGCCGACCACCCGAGCAAGAAAAACTTGCTGAAATATTTACCCTTGGTATTTTCTACTCATAGCCACAGGGCATGCATTTATAAATAATAGTCAGGAATGATCAAGTTATGTTTACAAAATGAATGTGTTACCCTTCTCATGGTAGTCATTACAAATTATTATATTTTCATTTTTCATTTAATGTCACCTAATAATAATCAAATTAATTACCCATTATAGTGATAGTAAATTTAAATATAGTGTGAGTCTGCATGTAAAGTGTAATAAATTTAGTTATTAAGTAGTTATTTATGCAACGACTGCATAAAGTGGTACTTTTTTACGACTGGGAAATTTGACCGCACGAGCCGCAGTCGAGTGTGTCAATCCCAGAGGTGAAAAACAAAACACTTCATGCATATGTTGCATACAAAATTTTATCTACGAGTGATTGAAATTGGAAAGAAAAGTTAGTATTAAAATAAATAAAAATCATATAAAATGTATTCATATAAGTTAAAGGCTCATGGAAAAAATCAACAAACTTGACGTACACAATATTGAATGTATCTTCCAAGATATAAGAACTGTATTATACTAATAATTCACTTGTCTGTTATAGTATACTCTCGTAACAATAATAGAAGGTTTTAGGCAATATGAATGCTTCTATATTATAAAGAATGTAATTTTTGATTGTCCTTTTAGCTTACTTCAGTACAAGGTAGGATTCCGTTATCTATGCGTAATATAAATGTGACTGTTGCTATTTGTTGAAAAAAATTATGTTTTAAGAATTCACTACTTTCAGTTATGTAATAGATATTTCTTCCATAGGAACTGTTAATGATTCTTAAATCACAACCAAGTTGTCACCCCATAATTATACATGGTATAGATATTCGTTATGGGCTTCTCTACAAAGGTTATAATCAAAATTTCATGCAAAACTTGTTGTGTGTTTACTGTTTAGATGAGATTAACCCTTTCCCAAAGACAGTTTTATGTCTGTACCTATAGAATGACACTACGTGCCGTGGTCATATCTAGAGAGCAAAGAGATATGAGGATCTGAGCTAAACCGCATGAACCATTAAGAGCAGATAACCTCAGAAACCTAAATCCATAAATGGACGTCTAGGCTGATGGGACGAAAGTATGGATAGAAGACTGGACCCACTGGACTTGAACTCGGGACACCTGGCACACCCTGGTATGCGAGCAGGGAGTTATGGCACAGAATAGTTTACCCCCCCCCCCATTTCTAAACGGGCTCAGCGGAAAGGGTGACCATCAAGATCGCACCACCCTAGAACCCATACAAGTTGAAACACACTGTTGTGCAACCGAACAGTAGCGATGTAATCCCCACAGATAATACATCTTTCTCGTTTTCACAAAAAATGCTGCCCTTGCCTGTTTTAATATTTATCTTTATTTATGTTGCTGGGTCCCATCTATCGTTTATGATCCATCCCAAGTAGGTAAGCCTCTCCACTTTCAACTTCCATTGCTTTCAAGACCATCATCCATCGGGCTTGGGTTCTTGCTGATCACCATCATATCCTTCGTTTTCTTTGTGTTGAGTTGATTATATTCGTATTAGTGAGTTGAGTCAGATTATACCAGTTGCTGGAGACATATTTCTATATAATTTTTGAGTGCCTCTCACAGAAATCCGTCATGGAGTCATGGGGCAAGCCAGTTCTAAAAAATTCTTTATTAGTAGACTGTTGCCTTATAATTTTGGTATGAGGAAAACATTTTATGATTTCAGCGTTACGGAGAACGGATTCTGTGAAATCAACATTTTCATTTTGGTATAACTTTTGTAAGTATAGGTATAATATACGCTCATATCCGTCATTTTTATAATATGTTTTAGCCACCAATTTATATTGTAAAAAGGCGGGCAAAACAGTAATCCATTCTGTAAGAAATTTTCCACATTGTTTGCAAGAAATGTAATTTCTTTGCTCATGATAAAAGTTACTGAGTACTTTTCGTAAGGGATCACTTGATTTGATGCTGCTTTTAGTGTTTCCAGGAGCTTCGGTATTGTGTGTCTGGATGCTTTAAGAAAAAATCTTATCAATGAATAATGCGATATAAAAATAAAATTCCTTAGAAATCATTTTCAATGAATAGGTTACAAGTATTATTAATTTCTTACGCGATTTCCAGACCAAAAGTTCCGACATTCTTTAGAAACATGCGGACAAAAATCGGTGACCATAGAACGGGGTCATGATCGATCAGGGGCTTCAAATAAAGGACATAAATTCTAAAGAACCCTCCTGTTCCAGCAGTGCAGGTACGTGTGTGTCAGTATATAGATTAGCTTTAATGTCTCCTATGAGTGCAATTTTTGTTCATCAGTCTCATGCAGTGAATTACGTCGGAGTATAGGGAGAGGTGGATGTGTTCTATGGCAGCTTTTCTCTGGTGCCGGGTTTTAGGATTGCCGGCAGATTGTAATTATGACCCTGGGAGAAAACGCTCCGAAACCTAATGCTCGATAGGAAAGAAATTAGTGAGAGCGCGGATATATCGAAAAAGCAATAATAAAAAGTTGTTGCAATTTACGTGATGGAAGAAATGTCGAAGTTCATGAAATACAAATTAGACTTCCGTCCAGTTGACTAGTTTTGCGTTAATTAATAAAGATTCTTCTTTTGCTTTATTCTTGTTAATTATTACACAGTGACAAAGTATATTAACCCACGTGATGAAAAAGAAAAATGCGTTCATATTTTAGGCAACAATAAATTATTCATGCCTGGCTACCTGATGAAAAAAAAAACACTTATACTCTCTTTTATCTGATAGGTATATGAATATTTTGTTCCAATTTTTATTTAACAAATGAAACAGGATCTATTTTGTTACATTTTTGTATCAGATCAAACAACTCAACATTTTTTCAATCATTTCAATAACTCTTATTATAGCAACACATATATTATAACATAATAGGTCCTGTATTACCATTTAGAGAAATATGAAAGAAGTTTTCATCAAATTTACAATTCTAGGAGCTTTAAAGGAATGCCTAATATGTTGATTCTCTTGTACACGTTGCTTTTTTGATTACTTATTCATTGTTAGTTTTAAAATTTAAATTTATAATTTCCATATTTTTTTTAACACACAATTTCCCGTTCATACATATACCTCTAAAAAGGCAGGTGTGCCTAAAAAGTTTTCCACCTGAATTTCCTCTCGCATATGCCTGCTTTAAATATTAATGGGAATGCTGGATAAAAACAACAATAAGGCAACTCCGCGGAGGCCATGTCTCCTGGTTGGTTGCAGGTCGCAGGGAATGGGGCCCAGCTTTTCCCGGGTACAGATTACGGTCTCTCGTCGACATGATAACGTTCATATCTTATGTCGGGCGAGGCAAAAATACGGCAGTCCCGTGTAATAATCAGGATGGAGTCCCTATAGCTGGGGCTGCTGCCGGTCCAGGTCCCGGGATAGATTCGATGAGGAGGAGCCTAAGAGGGTCGTAAATTCGGCGTGCTGCGACCCTCTGTTCCGGTCTAAATCCACTTCCATAAGTTCCTAGAGCACGGAACATCAACTACATACGGAGTCGGCCACTAACGGCTACAAAAAGCAGTTGCTTCACCTCGCGGATACATTCTAAAAATTTACCTTTAATGTATTTCTTAAGATGTAGGTATTTTAATAAAAATATTATAATAAACAACAGCGCTGTGTTTAAATTTGTAAATTTTACTTGACAACGTGCTGTAAAAACTCAGTTGTTTTCAGGTAACTTTTTAGAGAAATAATTGCAAATTTTAATCTGTACAATTTTATTTTATTTTATCTATAAATTGCCTGTCATATATTACTTTGCCCAGTAAAGTCCCTGCATGTATAGTAATAAAACAAAGCACGTTTTAATATTAGTCAAAATCAAGGAACAAAATTGCAATATCCATCTAGAGTGGGTAGAGAATCACTCATGTGTGAATGAGGATTTCACATATAAAATTACATGCCAGCAATTTTCCGCTCCTTTGGTTACTTTGGAGCCAAATGCAGTTAAATGGAAGAGAATTACAATAAAATTTCTAGCGTAATATTTGCATTTATACATTATTTGTTATTGGTTATCAGTTTTTGTCTGAAAAAAGATCTAAATAATAATGTTTTAAAGTGTGTCACTAAACTGGAAAAGTTTTTTTATTCTCTACGACTCTTGACTGAAACGTTAATTAATTATCCTGCAGATTTCCGTTCAATAATAAATTATAAGGTACTTTGCATTCCTCGTGCACACAGCAAGACGACAGACGCACGGTCACGCATAGAAGTTGAAACCTAACGCCCCCGGGTGAATAATTTTTCTCTAAAACTCCACAACAAGGTAGTACCTATTACCTAAAATCACGTGAAGAAAGATTATCAGAAGAAAAGTGAGGTGAAAATATCCAAAGATTTAAACTAAATCTCGCCTAAACAGATGACCGGAAATTAAATAAAATACAATGGGAACTTCATTAATACAAGTGATAGAAACACGACTAAAATTGTCCCATATAAAGGAAAAGCAGTTTAATCAAATGACATATCCACCATTTAGTTAACACAAGAGGAAAGCAGGGAAATCTGCCATAACGAGTCATTGGATAAAGGAACGTAGGGTGAAAGCGCTGACCTAAATAGACACAATAGACCACGAAGACAAGGGTGGACCGTCTACTATAAATACAGGCAGAGATCTCAGCGCAAAAGGCAGTCTTGATTCAGCTTCCTGATCGTAGACTACTCCTTTGCCTAACCCTTTCTGGTTGAAGAAATTGCCCGGAAATATTACCTAACCCTTTCTGGTTGAAGAAATTGCCCGGAAATCCTACCTAACCCTTTCTGGTTGAAGAAATTGCCCGGAAATCTTACCTAACCTACTCGTTCCAAAAATGCCACGAAAACCACTAAAGCCGCAGCCCGTGCCCAGCAAGTCAGTTACGCAGAAAGTACGCAAGTTGAAAATACCGCCAGTCGTCCCTATTATTGTCCGGAAGCCAAGACGAGGCCGTCCAGCTAGAATCAAGCACGCTGTTGCCATGCCGCCAGCCATAGCCGACCCGAGTCCAATTGCAGCGCCTAGCCACCTCTACTACGACGATGCCCTAGAGGAACCGGAACCTGTCGCCCTGTTAACCCAAGGGGCCATCAATTCTACAGGTGAAGTAAATTTTCCCAATTTCAAATTTTGTAATTAAAAAGCTTAGATTGATCTTTATAAGTTTACTGCCTCTGAAAATTTTCTCGTTTTGTCTCAGGTATCCAGACTGCGTTCTTGAGGAGCCAGACGTACGACGATATCAGCAGTTCAAATACTTAACCCCGACTTTTAAATTATTCTTTGATTCATAAGAAAAAGTCTCCGAAATTTTCACGACAACTTTTAAATTAAGGAAGGGTTTTTAAAATTTTAGAAAAGTCAAAAGTCTCAAAATTCACAAAGAAATAAATCAAATTAAAATTCAGAAAAATTCAAACGAATTGAAAAATGTTCAATTCATTTTCAAAACCACGAAATCCACCAAAATTTGAGCATTCGAGAAATTAAGGAAATCAGGGTACTTTTTATTATCACGAGCTAGTAATTTGATTGGGAATTTTTTAGATGTACTGTCGAGTGAGGCAATATAGAAACAAGACAATCAAACAATTTCACAATGAAATTGTACCGAAAATCATAAGTTCGAAATTGACCTTGTACCGATAACAGGACTACCACGAAGCTGGTGCATCTTTTCTCTCTACACACACACATTATAATAGGGGAAAATATACTGAGCGGAGTCCGTCTTGTCCCATGGCCAGCAGGGTATGCAAGAAAATACGGCACGTTCAAAGTACGTGTATGGCATTCTCTTAGGGTTGAGAAGGGTCTGTGTATTGGCTTTTCGGTCAAGAATCGTTATCTCAGTACAGAAACAGGTCCGGGAGATTCGCGGTCTTGCCTCTGTATTTGAATTACTAAACAGTCATCTAATTAGCCACCGCCACCCATCCTGTCGTAAGGATACCAATCGAAACACATCGGGAAGTGCGGATTAAACCGCCTTCCAATCTTCAAACAGGCAAAGATCGAAGCACCTGGCTATAACGCCTTGCTGCATCTTATTAGCTCGGGAGGATAAAATAACACTCTGATATCCTACAACTGTCACAAGCTGACAACCTCGCTTCTACAACGAATAACGCTTCAACACCAGGGGGTAAGAAAGTGAGAGTGCATGGTGCAAGCAATGTAAAGGGACAACAATAGGCTCATAAACCAACTCCAGGCACCAGACCCAATTCACACAAACAATCATAAATCGACTGGGTTGTATTTGAACTGCAGGTAACAGGTTGTACCAACATAAAATTAGAATTTTTAATCTTGAAGAAATGAATTAAATAAATTGAATAATTAAATAAAATTGTAAATAAATAACTTAGAATTTCATAATCATTTTAAATTGTAAATAATTAAATTAGGAAAAGGCAGTAAATTAGGTGTTTTGAAATTACGTTGTTTTATTTCCCATTCTCAACAAAATCTCTGCGACCCCATCTTTACGAACCACTGGGTGCTACAAGACGACACACACAACAAAAAAGGGTCCTACCAAGAAAAAGAGGGAGGGGAAATTCTAGAGATCACCAGGCCAGGGGGGGTGGAGGTTACATTTTGGCGCCGTGACCGCAGGATGGGTAAAAATAGTCAGAGAGTTGAGATGGGAAATAAAACATCGTAATTATATGACAGGTTAATGCTTGGACAAATAATCTGCCGCATAATTTGAATGTTACAGATGAAAGAGCAACAACAGAAAGGAAAGAAAGGCCAACGAGAGAGGAAATTCGACAGGAGACAGGAAAGGAACAGCAGGAAAAGGAAGGTGAAGGATCAGCAACAGAAAAGGAAGCAACGCCAATGAGAGAGAAAATTCGGCAAGGGGCATGAGCAAAACAGCAGGAAAACGAAGTTAAAGAAACGACATTAGTTGGAGTAGACGTAGGCAGCAGTACCGTGAGAGAGGCATCGGCAAAACGAACAGTCAAGAGCAGGAAAAACCATCTTCGTCTCTCGCCTGAAAAACGTTCCGCTTTTCATCAAGAGACGCAAGGGGCCATGAAACCTAACGCCCCCGGGTGAATAATTTTTCTCTAAAACTCCACAACAAGGTAGTACCTATTACCTAAAATCACGTGAAGAAAGATTATCAGAAGAAAAGTGAGGTGAAAATATCCAAAGATTTAAACTAAATCTCGCCTAAACAGATGACCGGAAATTAAATAAAATACAATGGGAACTTCATTAATACAAGTGATAGAAACACGACTAAAATTGTCCCATATAAAGGAAAAGCAGTTTAATCAAATGACATATCCACCATTTAGTTAACACAAGAGGAAAGCAGGGAAATCTGCCATAACGAGTCATTGGATAAAGGAACGTAGGGTGAAAGCGCTGACCTAAATAGACACAATAGACCACGAAGACAAGGGTGGACCGTCTACTATAAATACAGGCAGAGATCTCAGCGCAAAAGGCAGTCTTGATTCAGCTTCCTGATCGTAGACTACTCCTTTGCCTAACCCTTTCTGGTTGAAGAAATTGCCCGGAAATATTACCTAACCCTTTCTGGTTGAAGAAATTGCCCGGAAATCCTACCTAACCCTTTCTGGTTGAAGAAATTGCCCGGAAATCTTACCTAACCTACTCGTTCCAAAAATGCCACGAAAACCACTAAAGCCGCAGCCCGTGCCCAGCAAGTCAGTTACGCAGAAAGTACGCAAGTTGAAAATACCGCCAGTCGTCCCTATTATTGTCCGGAAGCCAAGACGAGGCCGTCCAGCTAGAATCAAGCACGCTGTTGCCATGCCGCCAGCCATAGCCGACCCGAGTCCAATTGCAGCGCCTAGCCACCTCTACTACGACGATGCCCTAGAGGAACCGGAACCTGTCGCCCTGTTAACCCAAGGGGCCATCAATTCTACAGGTGAAGTAAATTTTCCCAATTTCAAATTTTGTAATTAAAAAGCTTAGATTGATCTTTATAAGTTTACTGCCTCTGAAAATTTTCTCGTTTTGTCTCAGGTATCCAGACTGCGTTCTTGAGGAGCCAGACGTACGACGATATCAGCAGTTCAAATACTTAACCCCGACTTTTAAATTATTCTTTGATTCATAAGAAAAAGTCTCCGAAATTTTCACGACAACTTTTAAATTAAGGAAGGGTTTTTAAAATTTTAGAAAAGTCAAAAGTCTCAAAATTCACAAAGAAATAAATCAAATTAAAATTCAGAAAAATTCAAACGAATTGAAAAATGTTCAATTCATTTTCAAAACCACGAAATCCACCAAAATTTGAGCATTCGAGAAATTAAGGAAATCAGGGTACTTTTTATTATCACGAGCTAGTAATTTGATTGGGAATTTTTTAGATGTACTGTCGAGTGAGGCAATATAGAAACAAGACAATCAAACAATTTCACAATGAAATTGTACCGAAAATCATAAGTTCGAAATTGACCTTGTACCGATAACAGGACTACCACGAAGCTGGTGCATCTTTTCTCTCTACACACACACATTATAATAGGGGAAAATATACTGAGCGGAGTCCGTCTTGTCCCATGGCCAGCAGGGTATGCAAGAAAATACGGCACGTTCAAAGTACGTGTATGGCATTCTCTTAGGGTTGAGAAGGGTCTGTGTATTGGCTTTTCGGTCAAGAATCGTTATCTCAGTACAGAAACAGGTCCGGGAGATTCGCGGTCTTGCCTCTGTATTTGAATTACTAAACAGTCATCTAATTAGCCACCGCCACCCATCCTGTCGTAAGGATACCAATCGAAACACATCGGGAAGTGCGGATTAAACCGCCTTCCAATCTTCAAACAGGCAAAGATCGAAGCACCTGGCTATAACGCCTTGCTGCATCTTATTAGCTCGGGAGGATAAAATAACACTCTGATATCCTACAACTGTCACAAGCTGACAACCTCGCTTCTACAACGAATAACGCTTCAACACCAGGGGGTAAGAAAGTGAGAGTGCATGGTGCAAGCAATGTAAAGGGACAACAATAGGCTCATAAACCAACTCCAGGCACCAGACCCAATTCACACAAACAATCATAAATCGACTGGGTTGTATTTGAACTGCAGGTAACAGGTTGTACCAACATAAAATTAGAATTTTTAATCTTGAAGAAATGAATTAAATAAATTGAATAATTAAATAAAATTGTAAATAAATAACTTAGAATTTCATAATCATTTTAAATTGTAAATAATTAAATTAGGAAAAGGCAGTAAATTAGGTGTTTTGAAATTACGTTGTTTTATTTCCCATTCTCAACAAAATCTCTGCGACCCCATCTTTACGAACCACTGGGTGCTACAAGACGACACACACAACAAAAAAGGGTCCTACCAAGAAAAAGAGGGAGGGGAAATTCTAGAGATCACCAGGCCAGGGGGGGTGGAGGTTACAAAGTCAATCACAGCTTGACTTGTTATAAGGCTGGCACAACCCATATAAGCTGATAATGCTCCATTTCTGTTCTACCTTAGGTTTAATACACTGCCTTGTCAGTCTATTTTATCAACAGTGCACGCACCACTCGCACCAGTCTTGTAATAACGCAGCGACCGGCGAGCTGAGCAGATGAGTTTCGCATAAGATCGTAAAGAAAATAGTGTCTTTATCTCGCAGAGGCTGGAAATTATTCACTGTTGGAACATTCCAACACGGTAATTTCAACAATCGTTCCAGCTTGTTGAATAACATACCAAGAACCTATTAGGAATTCTGTATGTCCCAGGAACAGCAAATTTATAGGCATACATGACATGAAAAAATTTCGAGTTGAAATTTGCTCATTTGGTGTCCAGGCCCGCTTCAGCAGATATTGAATTTTACCATATTTGGTCAGAGAGCGTGCCTAAGCAGCATTTTCTGTCTTAACTACGTATCAACGACTATCACAGCAACTTTAAAGTTTTTGCCACTAAGTTACTGGAACGGAATTAGAACTGTTTTTTAATGTGCCTGGCAAGAAAATTGGAAACAATTTATTATAATAATAATAATAATAATAATAATAATAATAATCTTTATTCCCAACAGGTATTTATACACCCAATTACAGGAAATAACAAATTGAAATATAAACCAACAGTAAAAAAATCGACAATAACAACAAGGTCGTTGCAATTCACTACATTGTACACACATGTTGATATGAAGCGTGAGTACAATGACATATACACCAGTTTATCAAAACAATAAGAGGAGAAAAAAAAACAGTCGTAAACATAGCAACAACGAACTCGGGACCACTCTTACAAGGTTATACATGAAGTCTCGACATAGTAGCTACCACCGTGGCAAGACTATCAGAGTTTAGGTCACAAAGCTGTGACAAGTTGTTGCCATATTTGCACATAAGAAACACTGGAGACCTAATAAGTACATTAGAGCTCGAACGTGGACAGTAAAATATTGTGTTATTCCTGGAGTTGACTCGTGGAACCAAAAACGAGACATTGCCCAACAGAGATGGGCAGTCTATCAAGTTATGCATAAGATTGAATAGAAATCTTACAATAATGATAATTCGTCTCAACTCCAGGGAACACACTTCAAACCTGGTTAAAAGCATGACGTGATCAAAACCCCTATCAGGATAGACACCATCCATTACAAATGACACGAATTTCAGAAACCTTCTCTGTATTTGTTCAAGGTTGTTAATATACACTCCGTAAATGGGATACCACACCAGGCATCCATATTCCAGCCTAGCCCTAATCAGAGTCTTAAACAAAGTAATAAGGATATTGGCATCTTTAAACTCCCGACAGTTGCGATATATGTATCCATAGATCCTGTACGCTCCAGAAATTGTGGTACACACATGCTCACCGAAGTGTAGGCGTCTATCAAATATTATGCCCAGATCCCTTATACTCTCCAGCCTATTCAGTATCATATTATTTACGGAGTAGTCATATGTGATATATAACTTCTTTCTTGTAAAGGAAACAACATTACACTTCGAGACATTGAGAGATAGTCTGTTACTAGCACACCATCGACTCACGGAGTCAATGTTTTCTTGCAAGGTTACACAATCATTGATGGACTTAATGGAGGTAAACAACTTGAGGTCGTCGGCATACAACAATTTATTGCAGGTGATCACTTTTTCAATGTCGTTAATAAAAAGTAGGAATAAGAGGGGTCCAAGTTTGGACCCTTGAGGGACACCAGAGGTGGGTACAAAAGTATCTGACATATAGTTATTGTATTTTACAAACTGTCGCCGATCAGTTAGATATGATCTAAATAGTTTAACCAGATCGTCAGAGAACCCAAACGAGTGCAATTTATTTAGAAGAATAAAGTGATCGATTTGGTCAAAGGCCTTCTGAAAGTCTGTGTATACCACATCGACCTGACCTTTGCCGTCGATCACTTCGGCTGTATACTGACTAAAAGAGGCCAGGTTCGTGATTGTAGAGCGCTTTTCGACAAATCCATGCTGGTTCGGCGACAAGTAATTAGTAACAAAGGAGTAGATGTGTCGATACAGTATTGATTCAAAAACTTTGGAGAAGTTACAGCATAGTGAGATAGGTCTATAGTTGTACACCGAAGATTTATCTCCCCTTTTGTGAATAGGCGTAATGCTAGACTGCTTCCAAATCTCTGGAAATATTGATGATTTTATTGCTAGATTGAATAAAGTTTTCAGCGGCTTCACTAGTAGACAAGCGCAGTCCTTCAACAGAAAACTAGGGATCATGTCGACGCCACAAGTGAGAGAATTTTTGCACTGTTTTAGGGCAGTTAGAATCTCATCCTCAGATACACAACCAATGGAGAAAGTCTGATTAGTATAACTATGGAAAGATGGTGTGCCAGCAAGCGACACATCAGAATGAATGTAAACACCATGAAAGAAATCACCGAAAGCATTAACAATCTCCTGGGGGTTACGCATCTCAGCATTATTGTATTTTACAAGTCCCGGTATTCTAGTATTACCCTTTTTTTTGTTAACGTATGACCAGAATTTTCTTGCGTCCCTTGAAATAGAACCCTGAACATCCCTGATATACGCCTTGTAAGCGCAAGATATCAACCTCTTACAGAGTGAACGTAGTTCACGGAATTTAACATGGGAAAACTCATTTCTGGTCCGCTTAAACTGTCTGAAATAAAACGACTTTAGTTTAATATGGTTGATTATGTTCAAATCAAACCAGGGAGGATAACGGTGTCTAGACCGACGAGGAACACGAAACCTAGGAACAGTCAATTCAAGTAAACCATTCAGTATCTCATAGAATGCAGCACAGGCAGTGTTAACATCATTATGTGACTCCAAGGAGCTCCAGTCCACATTTATGAGGTGGTTATATAGCAGTGTATTATCTAGTTATCTAGTTAAAAAAATTAGTTTCTAATCAAGCAGGCCTTTACCCCAAATGGTCAAATTTCAACTCGAAAATTTTTGTCATTTATACCTATAGATTCGCTTATCATAGGACACTGTATATTGTGCCGGCTTGCACAAATAATTAGAAAAGTTGTTACTTCATTTAACACAGGGACAGTAGAAATGATCTGAATTGATCTGAATCAAACATTTAGTTGATCTACGTAATGATATCCACAAAAGCCAGGTTTAGATAATTGAGTGACACTTGCGAAATGACAATTCTAATTTCTGTAGTAAATCCTATAAAAAATCACTTCAGAAATTTAGAAAGGTAGCTTTAGGTTCTTCGCTGTAGATGAAAAATAAGAATGAAGTTTAGCTGCTATAGGTACATGACAAGAATATTAAATAGGTACATTCTTAATTGGAAAAAAAAACATTAAACTTTAACTTTCTAATTTGCACATTTATATTCAACTACGGTTAATAAAAGCACATTCAATATTTCTTAAAATTTTTTGAATATATACCAAAGGGTAGTTATATCTAAAGATTTTTTCAACAATTCCTTTTCAAAGAATTATTTCACTCAAAGCAAGTCTCCTTTAGGTCGTAGAGGCGAAACAATAGATCACCGGGTAATTCTTTTGTCGAGTAAAAGGAGGAAAATGATCGAAACAAAGGCTTTCCGTACAGACTAGCCCACTAGGCATTTACGGCCATTACAGGGGAAATCAAATTGTCACGACAGCCAATTGATCGAGCTGTTGCACCGAAATGTCAGTTTCACGATAACACCGAACTTTGATGTCATAAAAGCTATATTAAGCTATCGAGTAATGCCGGTAGCCATCGTGTTCCCTTTCAGGATTATAAATGTATCGCCATGTCGGCTCGCCAAGGGATGACCACAACCACGACAGTTTGTATCTCTCTCGTTCTATTTCCTCTAGTCTAGGAAAATTCAAATTACAAGCTAGCACTCAATTTATCTCCATGTTAATTAATTTCTTGGCTTTGCCCGGTGAAATAGGTATCGGATAAGGGGGCAGGAAGATGCCAAATAGACAATATATTACCTCCTATGCTGGTAAACGTTTTAGTTCGTAGTAATTTCCGAGGTAATTACAAAAACATAAACTAGGTGGTCGAATTAATCATCAATTTCATTCGGGGTGTACGTTTAATCCTCAAGTGAATTCATTTTAATTTATGTGACGATAAGAACATTCCGGCTTTATGCAGATGCTTACTTATTATTTTTAGATTAATTAATATTCTAATTAAGATAATATTGACGGCTGAAACTCCGATAGCGATATCTATAAAATTATTTACTATTACTTGATAATAAAGCTTGTTACACAAGCTCCAGAAGTTATCTGTTGAACTTTCTTTATTGAGTAGTAGTTGGTCTTCGAATTTTCTGAATATTTTGAGTGTTCTGGGAATTAAAATGAAAATATAATAACAGCTACGGAATCGCTCCTTTGACTGTTTGTTCATCTATCACAGACAAATTTGCCCGAATTAGTTGGAAGTTAGGATGAAATTTTATACGAAAAAAGATAAATGAAATCCTCTCCGTCATTTTGAGCTCCTCTAAAATTTTAAGGTATTTCAGACGTTTCCACGAGAATCGTAGAGAAAAACCTTCACACAGCCAGCCTATATAAACTAGTGGAATTATATATCAAACAAAATTTGGTATAGGTAAGAAATTCCTTCCCTTTGGAGGCAGTCCATCTCCATCATTTTACCCTTCAAGAAAAAAAAACCCGAAACAGACCGATCCAGAATCTTATCGACCCGTTTTCCTTACTTGCACAACGTGAAAGTTGATGAAAAAATTTATCAAAAAACCCTTGCTCTGATACCTTTCAAGACAGAATATGCTCAGGCCAACGCAGTCTGGCTTCAGACCCCACCGAAAAACTTATAAACTGAAATTGCCGAAGTATTTGCCGCAAGAGGGATGTCATAGTTGTAGTTTTTGACATTGAGAGAGCTTTCGACAATGATTTGAAATCCACCATCTACGGAAAGCTGAGAGTCCGCAATCTGTCCGCAAACATAGTAACCTTCCTTGGAAACTTCCTCTCCAACGGATGATCCGAAGTAGCTGCCAATGGGAAAACCTCTAGTCCCGTTATATTATATCAGTTCTAAGTACCACCATATTTCTATTGACCATAAAAAATGATGTATGGTCGTCTCTGAGACCACAAGTAAGACCGTCTATGCTTACGACCCTGTCCTCTTCTGCTCAGGAAAAGTCTCAGAAACCACATGCGACCTACTCCAAGAGGGTGTAAACGAGCTATCTCAGTGGCACAGAAGAGACTTATTTTCATCTACAAACTCAGAAGTTAAAATTCACATTAAAATTCATACCAAACCTCAAACATCAGATACCCCGGTGAAACTCCGCAAGTAACACAAAAACACAAGCTAGTTGGAGTAACTTTAGATAGCACATTAACACGCAGAAAGCACATTCAGAACAAGGTTCATCCGATGGACAAAACCTCCTCAGAGTATTTCCTTGATACACTCGCCAGTTAGACTAGGCAAGTTAAATTTTCTCTTCTGCTAGCAAAACGATCTTCAAGACCCTGGATGTAGTACACAACACCGCACCTCGCATGTTTCTCGGAGCCTTTGTTTCCTCTCTATCTACACCGCGATCAACTACCCCTGTCGTGCTCAGCCAGAGTGTCACCATGGCTCAAAATCCTCCCTAAACACATCATTCAGAAAACACAGAAAACATGAAACCTTAATCATAACCTTCGGCTAGCCTTCTTGGAACTGACCCACTCCGAGTAGTTTATAAAAAACCTATACATTATATTATACCTCAAAATCTGAAACCAGTGTCAGCTGCGCTGTCGCCATGGCTACAGCCCCTATATTAATAACTCATAGACTAAAAACAGAAAATTCTTATTGTATTTTAGAATCTACCAGCATTGCAAAAAGTCCAAGGGAAGAAATGGGGGCTAAATGGGAGAAAAGTTGCACATCTATGTTTATTTATGAAGATTTAGGCATAAAATAAGCCAAACAATTACCTCCTTTTGTATATACCTGGTTGTTTAGGAAAATTCTCTTTGAGGAAAATAAATGGAAAATGTGAACCATTTTTTTTGCAATTTTTTTCAAGAGGTTTTTTTGTTTTAACTGATACGCACATAAAGCTGCACTTTTTGGTTTGTTGTTTTATAACAATTGACCACAATAAACTACATTTCTCCGATGGTACTGATGAGTCACATCTATATTTCCAAGTGCTTGAGCAGTACACTTATTTAATAATAAATGTCCGTTAAAGGTGTTCAAACATTATCGATATAAATGGTATGTTATTACCGGAAAAGAGTGCTCGATTTTTTTGCAATCTCTAATGCGTTTATAATTGATATTTCATGGTTCACCTACTCACGTCACAATATGGAACAACAGCGTGTTTTTGATACATTTCATTGAAGTCCACTTCGAAATAAAATCGTAAATTCTCATAATCGGAAGAGATAGAATTTAATCACGCTTTTAAAGGAAAATATAATTCAACGAATAACATACCCATCTACTAAACGTTTAAAATTATATTACTCCTAACATGTTTTATTATATGAACGGGTAAACCTGTTCATATAATCCCGTTCCAGTCAATCAAATGACAATAAAAACATTTTATTGTAAAGAATTTGAATTATTTCTATATTCTCCTTCCCATTGTTACTTCCAAGTAATAAACATAAACAGGCTGCTAAGAATTGCTGTATTAATTTTGTAAAGTAATATTAAAATTAATCTTATTGTTCTAATCATACTACTGAATTTTCGGCCTTAATTAAAAAGCATCGAATTACTTAAAATCATAAATTCAGCATGGGTCCCCTTTGATGAACCTTCAAGGCATAGCGTAATTCTAAAAGTTTTGTTCCTCATTGTTATTATGGAGTAATAAACCTGCCTGAGAAATGTTCGCCCTTTCTCCTGGCATTTCTCTCTTTTTATGTTATTCTCTTTCTTGATAACAACAGTACTAATAATATAACTTCACCGTTTTCTCTAATAAGAATAAAAAAATTAAAAATTTTAATTTAAAACAACATCGCAGAATCATTAAGTTAATATAAAAATTGTTGTTACCGAAGAACATGTCTACGAGACTCTTATGAAAGAATTTTTTGCTACTAAAATCATGTCTGGGAAATTCTAAGAATTCATTTTCTGATATAGATAAAGACTTCTTCTGATATAAAATGTCAAACACACAATGAGGTTGTGGTAATTGGAAAGCATGTCGTTTCTAAGGACGTTGCGGAAAACGTATCATAAATTGGTCCGTTTGGGAAATAAAGTTCGATAAATTTGTAAAGCGTTCCCATCATAAGGATAACGGGATTTTTTTTAATATTATGAAAAATAATTATCTATTATATTTAATGAAAAGGTATAGGTAATCAGTAAGTACCTACATGAAATGAATCAAATAATTTTCATCAAAATGATTTTCCTTGACGTCTAAAAAGATTTTACCGACGTCTGCCTATTTTTAATTACAATCATATCAAAAATTATTTTGGAAAGCAGTCTTGAGTCTCAATAAACACTCTTTTTCCCGTTTGCCAAGATTTCTAGTTTTTTTTAGTTCTAGCTCAGGGATTTGTAGAATAGTTGATGTTAAAAAATTCCTAAAAACTACTTGTTTAAGAAACAAATAAATAAAAGAGTTTAATTTTAATTACAAGAGAGCTTTTCTAAAAAATAATGATTAATATCATTATTATCTAACTGCATAGGCAGTAAAAATAAACTAGGTATCAATTAATATTATTGTTGATGAGGGATAGAAAATTAATATTAATATAAATTGCATAAACTTCACTGAATCAATCTTAGATTTAAGACATCTAACCCCAACTCCTGTATAAATATTAGAGGATAATTCTGTTAGCTTTCCAAACAAATTTATTAGTGTTAAGGGGCGTTATATTCGAGGAGTGGATATAAAATTTTAATGCAAACCCTGAAAATGCAAGTCAATGAAATATTCACGTGGCGGGAATCGGAAATTTGACAGGATATTGAAAGCTGTCAGTTCGGTAGCGTGAATGTGTCAATTCCTGCTCTGGAAAATACATTGCTCTCATTTGCGGTTGACGAGTTTATTCGACAGCAAGCGTAGTATACAATCAACAGTGGCACACGTGAGAACAAAAAATGGGGGGCCAATTATTTACATCTTATCAGAATTATATCCTTCAAATGTTGTTATTAGAGTAATTATTTTCCTGAATGACTTTGTTTATGTAGTCTGGTATTTTTGACTTATGTCCGTATTCATCAAACTTCAAAATATAATCCTGGGGTTAAATTTTGAATTTTCTGACAGCTGATTGGTCTAATGCTCAATCCCTACGAACGCTACGAATTTTGAACCAATGACATGTTCCAAAATATAACCCCAGGGGTTATATTTATTGATGAATACGGGCCTTAATGATTTAACGATTTCGTTAAAATTGAAGTTTAGACAAAAAGTACTTACTTGTTTTTTTACAACTTGATCTTACTTTTTTAAACCAGTGATATGATCAATTGAAGACCAGGTAATTGAGGGTCAACCAGTCATAAAAACCTAAAATTCAACCTAAAAAACAGTTCTCATTCATTAATAAGTGGGTATTAAGAAAAATAAAATTGTGTCATAGCATTACATACGAAATTCAATTTCAGAGTGTCCTCTTAACTGGCCTCATCCTCTAACTTGGAATACAAAAAAACAACAACCCCCTAGCGAGACACCAATGCCTCAGGTTGCGGAGTCGATGTAAACTTATTATCGCCGTCGGTAACCTGCAAAATTGGGTTCGATCAGGAGCGGTAGCAGCTTTGCTCCACCACACCTCAGCTCTGTAGATGGTTATTATTGATATTATCAACCGACCCGCATCACAAGCACACACCATTTAGTAATCAACGGCCTATTATGCATAGCTTGGTAACGACATATCGTCGGCCTAATATGAAAATGGCCTAAGTCACATTTTACAAATTTCACAGGAGGAGCAAAAAACATCTTATTAATCTGAAGTTGGTTCAAAAATTATGTTTTTATGTTTAAATCGGTTCAAAATTTAAATTGGTAAAAAGTAATTACGGGTAAATAAATTTTATTTCAATTTTTTATGAAATATGTGACTTAGGCAATTTTCTGCAAATGTTTCTGGGACATAGGCATTTTGCTTTCTATGTAAAAAAACAGAGATGTACCTAGTAGTTTTACTTTATTAAAAATACAAAGAAACATTACAATATTTCATTAACAAACATTATTATTACAAGTGATGGAGACCATCATAAAAGCTGTGGTAATCCTTTGGCATTGTACCTTTAAGTGACATTAAATGTTGATATTTCTCTGCCTTGATCGGAAGTGGATTTGCATATAAATTAGGTAATTCATGGTAGGCAATAACTGATCCTTTTTTTGTAGAAGCTCTAAACGGTAGAGGTTTCCATTCATCACGGTGTGATATCTTAAATAAAACAGATCCATCTGATTGATACTTTAGAGCTCTAATATCGGTCACAGTGGCTTCTCCAGTTACGCGTCCTGGTCTGATTGATGGAATATATTTCAGCACTTCAAAATTTTTAAAGAAAGTATGGTCTAGATATTGCACAATGTAGGGCTCCGGATTCCGACGTGCCGTTTTGCATATTTCAACGTAATCGGCAGGAACATTGATAATTTTGTTACGCAGTTTTCTTTCAATCGTGGAATGCATTGAATCGCATTCCATCTGCGTGTGTCCTTTCTCCAAATATTTTTGCTCAACAGTTATGTGTTTTTCTTGTGCTAAATTAACTAATGCATTGGACAAAATGGCGTTTCGGTTTTGACATGTGCAACCATCACTATATAGTATCACAGGTAGTGCTGCCGTTTCATCAGATCCAATTACATGAGTGAGCAAATGATAATAGATTATTGAGGCAAAAACACATGATGTTAATCCGGCTTCCCCCTCATGCCACAAGTAACAATAACCCTTCTTTGATTTTAGGTTGAACAATGTAAAATTATGAACGATTAGCTTGGTTTTATAATATAAACTAGACACATTCGATTTAGGGCAAAGTAAAACAGACTGCAGGTCCATGGTAAAAACAATTTTATTTTCAGCTGACTTATCACACTCTTTTTCTGCACGAGCCTCTTCTTTTTTAGCCAAGTGGCTTTGATACGTAGCTTCATTTAAATTTTTAGTAGCGTATGACGTGCAAACATCGCACTGATCCTTTTTCGGGGAAAATAAAGACAAGTTTAAATCATCAAATACATCTGAAAATACAGGATAAGAAAGAGGCAAAATCTCACGTTCTTTACAAAAATCATATTTGTAGAAGTGGTACAAGCTACTTTTTGATATCCAATTAGGTTCTAGGTAAAGTTTGCTGCTTGATTTTCTGCAGTAATGAGATTCAAGTTTGGGTAGGTTTTCAAAGAATTTTTTTAGGCACATTCTTCTTTCATTATATTTGGTACTTTTCAAAGATAACGTTGTATCTGCTTCAGCTTCCATTTCACTATTATTTTCTTCTGATATTATTTTTTTTATCTCTTGTGAGTCGTTGAGTAGCCAGTGTCCTATAGTTCTTGGCGGAATTCCAAATGTGTTACAAAACATCGTCTTGCAAACTCTTATTTTTTCTTTAGCTTTTAAATAATACTTATATATAAGAAAATTCTCTTCTTGACTCATGTTCATTCTTTCTATTTCTAGCTCTGTTTGTCGTTATCTTATCCACCAAAGTGGTAAGATAAATCTTTTTTTCTGCCCAATCTAACTTCCAAAACACTTCAAAAAGTTCTTCTCTTTCTTCATTCGATATTTGATTGCACTTCGTGACGTGTTTTCCATTACAGTTACATCTTCCTTTGATTTTTTTTGCACTCTTCTTAACGGAATATTCCCATTTCAAGTCTTGTTTTCTTTTGCCGAGATATTCTTTCCCCGTTTCTCTTTGAATTTTATTGCTTCTTTCGAGCCATTCATTTTTATTAACAAGTCGTCTTTTCTTTCTTTTCCTTACCTTCAAATCTTCTGAAACTTCGATAGGACTTTCCACTCGAATGAGCTGAGACTCAAGATTGGTAATTGGTGAAATTTCTTTATTACATTCCTCGCTAATATCGTCTATGGTGTTACCTAAATCTTGAATTACTATTTCTGCTGGCTGTATATTCGAACATGAACTTAACGGCATGACTACAGCAGTTGTGTTATCGCTTTGCTCTAGCTCTTTATCTTTATTGTCAGTCTCATTTTGTTCTTCAGGAGACTTATTTATTTTATTTACATTATAAACCGTTTGACCGTTTTGTTCGTTCTCAAAGATAAAGTCGTTGATTGATAATATATCTACGTCTTGAACTAAATATATCGGCTCTAAATCGGAACATAAGTTTGAAGGCAAAACTACAGCACTATTTGTTGTATTATGGCCTTGCTCTATATTATCCTTTTCTTTACTATCAGTCTCTTTTTCTTTGATAACAAGCTTAGTACTCGTATTAATAATCTCATTTTCTTTGGTGGCCAGTTTAGTATTATTAATCTCATTTTCTTTATTATCACCTTTGCTTTCTTTTTCCTTCGCTATTTTCAATAAATTTATAATTTTCCCTACTCTTGGTCCGTAATTCATTCTGAAAAAATCAAAATTCAATAAAAAATAAATTTCTATTTTTGTAAACAATTAAATTTTAATCAAATGTATGCACTACTTTATTTTTATTGATAAAGAGAAGCCAACAATACATAGTTGGCATTGCCTAAGTTCAGGACCCCTTTCTCTTTATAAAACATAAATTTGCCTAAGTCCATAGTGATTTATTTGCTTTTACATTACATCAAGAAAATATATTAAAATTACGTTGCGATTTAAAAAGACGATATAATGACACTTTAAAATGCTTACCTGAACTTTCTCAACACTTATTTAATAAATTTACCAGCTCTATTGTCCAAAAAAGTAACACTTTACACACCTAACCTCGAACTACATGGCAATGACACGGAGAACAGGGACTTGGGCCAATTGCGTTTTAATCAAGACAACTTAGGATTTGGGCCACTTTCTTAGAACAGTCTAATGCCATCTATGAGTGGAAAATCGAACTCAAACAATTTACTAAGCGATGAGTTAGGCCATTCTCTTCCAAATGATATTAAAATCTCATTTTGGTGAAAAATGGACTTAGGCCATTTTCATATTAGGCCGACGATATAGGAACTGTCGACGCTGCATATATTTCAACTATATTATGACATTATCTACCGGAAATGCTAGGAAATCTTGGAGATTTGATTAAATAGGAATATGACGCAGGGAAAAATAAAAGTAGCTCTTGTGTCAAGCAGTCAGGTCCATGCATCACCAAGCAATAACTGAATGTAATTGAAAATTAATACAATAATTAGTGAATTTAGTTGGCCGGCAACTTAATTCAATGAGATACGATGAAAGATGAATCAGAGGGAAGTGACTTCCGCAATTCGAAAAATCACCAGTTTCAAAAAATTAATCATTGTAATAACAATAAAGACTAATTAAGGAAGAAGAGCTGTACTGGTAGTTATTACAATGTTACAAAAACATGCTCTTTTCAATTAAAAAGAGATTGTAACAGAAAGTTTTTCAAAATAAAATTCCTGTTCCATTGCAGCATTTTAAGAATTATGACATGAACCTTTTCTCAAATGAAATAATTTTTTACACAGCATTTGACAAAATAATTACCTATTATTATCATCCATCAATAATAATCCATTTACAAAGTTGTAAAAAAAACATAAAAAATAATAATAATAATAAATAAATCTGCTAATTGGTGAATGTCGACAAAGATTAGTCCATTTTTAGAAAAAAGGAAACTTTATACATTTTTTATTGGTAGTCACTTACTAATTGCTGGGGTCTTTGCTATTTATGGCTCGTTTTCGAGAAACTGAATTATACTTAATTCTTTCAGAAAAAAATCCTTTGATATCTAACTCTCTTTCAAAGTAATGAACTTCACAATTTGCCTTTTAATTGCGTCTGAAAGCAAGCTGAAAAAAACAAGGCAAAATTATTTTTCTGCAAACCGTTACGATCTAGCGCTGAATGCTTTTGCACGCACCTGATTTGACCTTTATTTTTTCGAGATCATCGAAGCTTTATCTAACTCTTTGTATCTCTGACAGCAGTTTTAAAGTGTATTTTCTGAACCATTAGGGCTGCTGTCTTCCTAGTACAATCGATACTCGTTGTTGGAGTATCTACGATTAACTTGGTAATATAAAGGAATACCCACCTGATTGGTTGAAAACTTATGACAGTCGATAGAGATGGTGCTTGAGACCAATCAGTTCAGTTAGAACTCGGAATTTTAATTCTTTTCATTTCTTATGAATACAAGTTATTTGTCTTCCAAAATTTTTGCATTCATTCTGGAGTAGTGGACTCTTACAATATGTGTGCGTACACCACGTATGAAATAAAATTCTTAACCCACCGATATTCCCCCCATACAATTTCGGGCATATTTTTTAATTTTTAATGGCAGCCTATCGTTTTTGGACTGGAAATTGATAGTCCGGATTTTTTGAGTACCTATGAGGACATCTCGGAAGTGGGGAGAAAGTTAATAATTTTCAATTATACAGGGTGATTAATTCCAATTAATCTACTCTCTTATGGAGTCAAATTCATAATTCTAAGCAAACTAAAATTAAATTCAAAACTGGGTTTTCTAGGCTGACAAATTAAAACTTTCGAATTAAAAGTTTGCTTGTTATATAACTTTATTCGCTCTACTAACCTTGTATTATTAAAAGTTAGGTATAAATTTTCTCCCCACTTCCAAGATGCTCTCATACTCAGAAAAATCCGGATTTTCAATTTTCAACTCAAAAACGGTAGTTTGCCATTTGAAAAAAATATTCCCAAAAAGTTGGGGGAATACCGGTAAGGGCACAAATTTGTTAATAATTGCAGACAATGCAAATATTAATACAAAAGTAAAACAATACAATGCTTTAGTAATACCTATTTATTTAAAGCTGCTAAAATCTCAAAATGATACTATACTATTTTATACAAAATTTATAGTTCGTGTACTTATTATTTTTTTTTAATATCTGGTTACGACACTGGATTCACCATCTCTCAATACGGTACTGTACGAAATACTATAAACTTTATCGGAACCTGTGAAGTACCTATACGAATTTTCAGCCCAATTAAAATCCCAAGAACTCATTCAAGTATATTTTATTCGTTAATTGATTGCCGGCCAGTAGTGAATTTTAACAATAATAATAGTTCTCGTGTGATTGGTGCTTGTATTTAGTTCTAGAACTTCTATAGGAGAAGCCTATTTTCTTATAGATGTTCACATTCAAAAATTAAAAACAATAAAATTATTTTTGTTGAACGACACAACCTCGAAATAAATGGTCGGTTAAGTCAGACATCGATATTTCACTGATGAATCAGCTCATCAGTCTAACATAATATCACCGACGATTTGAAGTTGCGTCATTCCAATGATTTTATTGTTGTCCATTAAACTGCAAGCCGTCATTGATATAATTTTTTATTATGTCAATTATTGATTTCTTTTTTTAAAATTAACACTTTATTACCCACTAAGGATACTCATTTGGTGTTAAATCCGCTAAATTCTAAATTGTTCAGGTCCATGTAGGCGTTGAGGCTGAGAGGTACTTTCTATTGTTGTTCATTTTATTATTAGAAAGTGTTGGAGGAGTAATCTGAATTTCGCATTATATATTGAGAGATTTTTCGGAGAGAAAATATGAAACTCGGCTGTTGGAAAATCCTCTTTTCATTCTTTTTATAGCAAATACCGTTTATTAAGGTATTACGGAAAAAAGGATCGAACATGTTTCATGACGCCTAACCCTTCTCGCATTTCGACCGAAAACGTTGCACGGATTGTTGATTATAAATTATTATTCGTAACAGAGATTCAGGTACTCTTCAAGTGTTAAGATATAACTATTAATTCAGGTATTCCTCTAGAAAAGAAATTTATAAGACATCTCGGGACATTAATATTCCAAGCTGGGACGTACATTACATTACAAAGTACTATAAGCTGTTTAAACTGCCACAATTAACATACATTATACGACAAAATATACAGACCCTGCAGCTTGGGAATAGAGGAGAGAGCAACATGGATATTACCACTAAAAGGCTATAAACGTTTACAGCCATATAAACAGGGCAAGAGAATGACGTGTGACACAGTAAAACAGTTACGAATCGCGGGTCAATTGAATAATCCAGGAAGATGTGTTAAAGTCCTTAGTTAGTAACGACTTTAAAGCAAAGGTTAAAGCCAGTAAATGTCCTATTTAGAGATCGTATTCTGTAGTTTATCTTCAGCGGTACTGAATATTGGATATTTTCTTAAATACATTGACCATTCCAAAAAACAGTCCGTGTCTTTTTCACATTTAATATTTTCTTTTACAATTTCGTTCCTTTTTTTGATGTTGATACGACTCATCACTCTTTCAAACAGCCGACATCAAAAAAGGGATAAGTACCATTTTTCTTACAAAGAATGAGCATTAAAATAAACAAAAAGAATAATTCAAGAAAATGATTTAAAAAATCAACTTAGTTGAGCACTAATATTTTAATATTAACATTTCGTTACCAGACTTTGTGAAAAATTACTTGTTTTATTTTTTACCTAAATTTGGACACCATTGATTTCAAAAATCTATTTTAAAAAACCTTTGAGTTTTAAAAACAGGCTACATTCTAAATATATCCACATAATTTACTGCTTGGATACAGTAGGTATAATTATTCATAATATACATAAATTACCTATACGAGTAGCAACTTTTCCACTGAAGATAAGATCACCGATTGAGAACTTCTTCTCAAGAACACCGAGGTTAATTGTACTAATAAACCACACAAACGTTTATAAAGTTATGTAGAATATTGCAATTAGTCTATATATCGTGCTTTAAGATAACTTAAGCTTGTATAACAGAGTTGGATCATCCGTGGAATCACAAATTAGCTACTCCTGTTCTCTCTGTGTGGGTTGGGAAGTTATTACTTAACTGTGTTACAGGAGAACAAGAAACATGAACCAAAGGTTATACAGGCTTTAGTAACACTAAGAAGAAAATTTGCGGAATGCTTAAGTAGCAACAAAGGTCGTCTGAAGTGGAAGTTTCTACTGATTCATCTAAGAGCAGCATAAGTATATCTGGATTCCTGGAGTTCTATCATATCTGAGGGAAATTTTAAAATTTTATATCCAGGGAAATGGTAAAGAAGGACTATAACGTTTTATGAGAACTGAGACAGAAAATGCAAGAGAGGATGAATATTTATCACAAATATGTTCAATTAGCATAGACAACTCAAGAAATAGAGGAGTGCTTCATTAAATAAAGGGAAAACCATGCTTCAAAACCAGGTTCTAAAAATGGTGTTGCTCTCTTTGCAGATGGTCTCGGTCAGCATCAATTTAGAATCAAAATTATACTTGTTTTTATCTCTCTCGCCATTGGAATCTCGAGAACTAGTGGAGATACAGGGTCGGTTAGATTAGAGAAGTTTTTTTTATGCATACAAAATTTTATGCTTAATACAGGGTGGGCTAAAAAATACGAAACGATTCTTATAGGAAAACATTATTCCTTACTTCTAAAACTATTCCTTACTTTTGCCGCTCACTGTATGTAAAACTGTAAACAGAAATACAGATCCTCATTTCTATGGAATTCGATATTTAAAAACAAGGTTGGGAAATTAGCTAAAACAGGACGTGGCCTTATGGCCTTATTTGGTAAAGGTATACCTTAGTGAAAATTATTTTTATTTATTATTATTATTTATAATTATACTATTTACCCGGCCGTTTGTTATGAAATGTGGATTCGTCTGAGAATAAAACATAATCAAAATATCATCTTCCTCCCCAACCAAATCAAAAAACCACCAACAAAACTCAAGCCTGCGAAAGGAACTCTATTTAAAACTTCAGAAGTTCAGAGTAATTTTTTAAAAGAATCAAAGAACTTCAGAGAAATTTTTTAAAAATTATGCTTCAAATTTAAGACTTTTAAATTAAGTATGGTAATATAACAATAACTCACATTTATTTTACCTATAGAGTTCAAAAGTTTTGTAAAAAACAGGACCATAAGAAAAACCATAAGTTTGATATTTATCTTTCTTGTGAATACAGCCTGTATAATGTAAAATATTTTTAAATTATTCTTCCGATCAGCCTGTGCTTTTATGTTTGTAAAAAAATATCCAACCGTTTTCCTTTAATGAACCGTGTCGTATAAGGTGGCGCACCCATACCTAATTATCTGAAATTCAAAGTATCCTGAAATAAGGTATATAGGTATCCTTGAAAAACTGAAAAATTTAGATTTGTTTTTATAAAAAAAAATTAATGGGTTTTACGGGTCAAAGAAAATACTAATCTCATCTCAAAGAAATGAGAAAAACACTGCTGAAGACATGGATGGCCATTTCGTTTTTGTCAGAGCTGTAGCATTTGACGGTAAGCTCCAACAAGAGCGAAATGGCCGTTCTTCGCCTCAGGGAGTGTTTTCCTCTGCCTTGGCATGAGGTAATGATAATAATGACCCCTAGAATCAACAACTTTGCTTTTTGAAATAAGAATTTTCTCTGGTTTTTCCGTTTTTTAGGACATTTCAGTAGTTTTTATTTTTTTCTTTCTAAGCACAAAATTGTGCAACTTCTCTCAAATTTAACCTACCCGCCTGTATCTAAGCTAGTTCTCGAGATCCCAATGGTGGGAGAGATGAAAAAAACACTCTGTATAAGAATAGAAAAAAAAATTGATAATACCCGTCTCCAAGTACTCTCCAGTCAAAGATAGCATATGACTAGATATATTGAAAAATATTCTTCAAATGAGTTACTATAAGAGATTAGAAGAAAATTATAGGTATATCGGTATAAGAAATGGATGAAAACTGTAATAGAAAGATGATATAACGAGCTTAAAGGATGTTGTATTATACATTTTCTCTGGAAATCAATTGATGTGAAGACATTTACAGAAAGTATCATTAAGAAGTGCATTACTGTCTCTTTTTTTTGTTAGATACCGGGCATAGTATTGATATATAATAATGTTATAACCCTTAACATACTCGGTTCATTTCCTTTATGATTTCATAAACTCAAACTGTTATCTACTTCTATTGGCAAGAACATTATCTGTTGTTCTCCTCGACGAAGCTAATGTCTGTAGATAAAGTTTTCCCACGCTATAACAGGAAACGAGCTTCTTGTAAATTAAAGAAAAGCACTCCCTGTATCACGCCATCCTGGAAAACTATTAGACGAACCGCACAGAAATTCAGTGATGCAAGTTTCCATTTCTGCGGTAACGCGCATCGACAATAATTACAGTCTATTAAGGATGAAATTAATAAATATGTCAAGACGCGTAAAGCATCGCGTGGCAGCGGAGCATTTGTATTGTACCCTGTAGATTACCCGTCTTGCATTTATGGCACATGAGCTCTGCTAGGACCGTGCATCGCTTGTGGCCAAATATTGCAGCACTAAATCACATTAAATGCATAATGTGGCTCCGTTTCGAAGAGTTAGTAAACAAAATCACGTCGGAAACTGGTACGCCAAATTTTATACAAACGATAATGAAAAACGATAATAACATTTTTTGAGGAAATGCTTTTGGGGAAAATTCAGTCATTAGAACTTTTAAAACTAGAATCACTCAAGATATATTTAGGTACTCGATGAACCAAAAATAATCAGAACAAAGTCAGTAATCCTCCTGAGCAAAAAACAACTATTATGACAAGTAGGGGATGAACGGCGTAAAGTTGTATTTGGGGGTGCAGTCGCAGAGTCTTAGGAGTATATTTGAAATTTCCCAGTTCCATTTGTTACTGTTTTGAAATAACGCGGTAATCCTCTGATAGAAAAAAATTCAGACACGTATAATATAATTGCTGAAAAAGAATAAGAGAACCTTAAACTAAATTAAGAACTTAACCTTGAACTTTAATTTCGACTTGTAACTCAAAACACAAGAACAACTAGTTTCGGGCGAATCTGGCAGAAGAGGCGACGTGGAGAACAAGCATTATAATTTATGAATATACCCGGAGTTCCGGGCGTTCCCTACATTACCACCACGGTCTAACTCTAATAGATAAATGTCTCCTTTCAAAAGACAATGGTAATTTATATATGGAACAAGGATTAGTCGTAGCACGTTAGGGAAAACTAAAACAAGCCTAGCGGTAGGCGTCGACGCTTTGCTCATTGTGTCATATCTGGGGGAAAATTCGTTATGTTTTCAGATCTAATGTCGACGTTTCGCAGTCTACAAAAGCCAGCAATTGTCACTCGCGTCATCGGTATTATGTAGACGACGTATTATCTAGTTGGAGAAACCTTTGAAGTCACTGGTGAAGATTCATCGCTCAGATTTTCCCTAACAAGGGGGACGCCTTCATCTGCTAATCACATGCTTTACTACTAATGAATGAATAAATCTCGCAGCGTAGAAGTAGGTACTGCAATTCTGCTGGTTGATAACTAACTCGTATTTCTCATTTCACTGATTTAGCTCTTTTGCTTTGAGATAAAAATTCTTAATGCTCTCAAGCCCTTATATGTAAGGCATAATTACCATAAACCTAAAAATCATGGCACTTGGTTTTTTATAAGTTAAGGGTGCGTTTATAGCTAAAGCAAAGTCGTGTTATTAAAAAATAATGTGCCTACTGTTAGACTGTTGGCGTATTATAGGTATGTGAGCTAAAATTGATTTCAAAAGCATATTAATCCATTTAATATTCCTTTGTAACTTCTAGAGAATACGTTCCGGTCAGCTTTAGCGGTTCACTTCAAAATAGTGTTGCTATGTTAGTTTAACAATTTTCTGCTTGTTCCTTTATTTTTCATCCAAGCAGAGATATACGGTAGCAATTTGTTTGGACAAAGAAAGAATTTTTACTTGTCAGTTACAATTTCCTGTTTAATGAATGCCTTACAAGTTAGCTGTTGTTTAACAAAAATGGATTAAACTACTTTAGCCGCCGGCACGCACTCTTTAATCGATAGACTAAATTAAAACTGCGTTTCCTTGTAAAGTTTACTCAACCTGAAAGGCTTGGACAGAATTATTATTGATTTACGTTGGGGTATTATGGAGTTTATTATTGTCCCTAAAATAAATGTATAACGACACATTACTGACTGCTATTTTCTGAATAAAAATTGACATGACTAAATAAATCATTAAATTGAAGAAATTGAATCTTATTAGACCTGAAGATTATTCTCGCCAAAATAGAATCAGTACTGCCCATATTCTTCAAATATCATAGTAAAAGTATATCAGCTATTAGAAGAAGCAATAATTTTAATTTATTATATAGGTTTTAGTACACTACTTTTAATATCTTCTACATATTTTCATTAGTAATGACTAAAAAATGAAAGAAAAACATATTATGCATGAGACGTTGAAGTTGAACTTTTGGAGCTAGTGTAAAGAAATGGTAGAAAAGCGAGTCGTAATTACAAAAGTTCTCTATAAATTTAAAGTTCAAAAAGCGAAGTTATATTATAGTTCGAATATGCCTGATGTTCTGATGTTTCCAAGCAGTTTCACAAGTCGCCAATTAGAGATAAAAATTTATAAAATAATTCCAGTAAGTTTGCAACTTTAATAAGTCTCTTGTCAGACGAATCAAATAAAGTTTTGCGGCTAATATTCCTTAATAAAATGAACGCACACTTAGCAGTTCCTAAAACGCAATGAAATCTTAACTTTTCTTCTATTATATGACTTTTTAAATGATGGTAATATATAATTAAACATATGTAACGTACATTTTGTACGTACTGGCTAAATACCAGCGACCCAGAGACAAACGCGTTGCGCGCGTCGCATAAGTGAGTGATGGTGGCTTTTAGTTCAGTTCAAACACGGCCGGCTGGACGCCTCGAGTTTTGTCGACCTCGACTGTCGAGTTTCGTCGACCTCGACTGTCGAGTTTCGATCCGGTGCGCGGATACCTGAGATCTCACCTGTCTTTCTCTTCTGGAATTCGCTTGAAGAAGGTTCACGCCAAATACCTGTGGCGAATAATCCATCTAATGGCGTCTTGAATTTATTGTTCAAATATTGGAAACATCACCCACGTTTTTGGCTTGCATTTTTCCTACGGATTCCATCTTTCCTGGAAGCAATTTTTTCGTACCGAAGCAAGTTTTTCCTGGAGCCAAGTCTGAAAGAGCAAGTCTCCAACCAGCTAAGCTTGTTCCTCGCACCGAAGCGCACCTGATCTGAAAACCGTCATCCTCGTACCGGAGAGCCATACGAAGCTAAGTGCCCTTGTGGATCCATTAGTACCCGATCAGTTCATTCGGCTACACTGCACGCTCTTGTTTTTCTCTTGTTTGTTAACCGTGCTCAAGATGCTGTGATAATTAACATCTGTGATCTTTTTTCAAATATTAATATCTGATTTTTTTTAAATAAAGAGTACCTGTTGTTCTGCTGACCCGCTTGTTATTGTTGACCCTCTTAGATTTGCAACTCAATCCACGACCCTTGTTATCTTTTACCGTCTCATGCTCTCAACGACTATTTTTCCCCTATAAGGGTAAAATAGTTCATTTTAATTGACGCCAACGTCAATAATTCATTTCACATAAGCATATAAACAAAAACTTATTTTATTCGAAACTTACGCGGTTTGTAGGTAGTTCCCTCTGTGTAATGTGGTTGTTATATATTTATCAAATCGCTTCATGGTAAAGATTATGCAAATCCAACATACCTGAAACAAAGAGTATAATGAATTAACATTCATAAGCCCAAACAATTAAATTATGAAAAAGAAACAAAAAAAATAACAAATATATTATTCAAATCCAAATTTTATCAAATTACTATAGTAAAATTGAAACAAAATTTTATCTGATAATATTTTAGGTACAAGACATTTCCAAGTGGAAATGTCGGTCCGCGCTTCGAAAACTTGAAATTATTACGAGTAATTATATCAAACCAGGCTCATGAGATATTATTAATGTATTCTAAATATAATGTATGTATTCATATTAGTGTTTCTGTGAAGTTATTAACGCCTTTTTCATCCCGCCAGTTCATAAAGCTGACATATTACTTAATACAGGGCGATTTATTAGCTCAGCATCAAATTGTGACAAGTGGAAGGTGCATGAGGTGATTTAAAAAAGAAAACTTCATATAATCATAATTATGTTCGATCTCAATTATTTACGGAGTTTCAGGACTCAAAGTTTCCTGCATAAGCTGTCAATTTAGGAATTATTGTTATTTATTTTTACCGAGATTTTTACCTTGTTTTCACCTGTTTACACAGGCTGAGTCATTTTAATCTTCGCACCTGGATATCTCTTTTGGTAAGCCAGATACAAAAAAATTGTGAAGACAACACTTGTTCAGGAAAGTGGGGGTCATCTGACTGTACTAATGACTTCGATCTTGTGAACCATTTTCAAGGTTATTCGAAGATCAAGATATTTTTTTAAGACACACTGTGTGTTATTGTTTTTTCATATTTATGAGAAAATTCAAAAATAATTATTTATACAGTTGCAGTCTACGTTGAGTAGGTTATTAGTACAGTCAGATGACCCCCATTGTTCTGAACAACTTTATTCTGCACAATTTTTTTGTATCTGACTTACCAACAGAGATATCTTCAGTTGCGAATATTAAAATGACTCACGCCAAATAAGAAAAATAAATTAAAAAAATTGCGCCCTCTCGTGGCAATTTTTTTTCTAAATATAAACGGTAAAACCAAGTTATTAACGCAGTTAAGTAAACTGCGTGTCATATTGTGAAATTAGTGGCGGTTGATCTCCCTTTACTCGTTGGAATCTACATGCAGTAGCTTTAGGTGGCGAAATTTCAGAAAGTAAAATGATTTTCAAAATGCTGTAACTTTGTACGTTAAATTTGTTTAATAAAAAATTAATAATTATACTTTCATAGTACTAACAACACCATCTTTTGTCAATAATACTACTTATCACCAGGTTCCTGAGTGAAGGAAACTATACAGTGATTCCCTTCAGTTCTACGATCTTATCGACATTACAGATCCCTATTTTGGTAGCGTTTTACACTGGAAATAATAGTGTATATATACAGGGTTATTCACGGTATACGCCACGGAAGTTTATGGCCGTGTCTCTGGATTTTAGGATCTTTTTATTTTTGGAGTGGATAGAGACCCGGCAGAGGTACGTTTTAAAATTATATTCATAATGTACAGCGTGTCCCAAAAGCATGAAACATATCAAAGTTATGTTTTTTTAAATGGAATGCTCCTATGTTATTGCATTTTTAGATTGTCTGAGAAGAGAAAATAAGATTGGTTTTTACAGTTGGTGTTTAAATTCAGAAGTTTTTGAGTTATAAATAACTGAAAATCGTCATTTTTCAAGTTCAATGCCCTGCATAACGAAAACGGTTCAAGATAGAGAAAAACGGCTTACTTGTTCCTATTTTAACTTTTTATGTACTATCCTATGGTATAGAAACATTTGTACTTTCTTTGATTTTTTATTTGGCGACGCATGGAGAAATATCAGAATTTTTCAAATTTTTTATCACCCTGTATAAACATTTCATCTACATCATGGGATAGTACATAAAAAGTTGAAATAGGGACATGTAAGCCGTTTTTCTCTATCTTCAGCCGTTTTCGTTGTACAGGGCCTTGAACTTGAAAAAAGACAATTTTCATTTGTTTATAACTCAAAAACTTTTGAATTTAAACGCCAACTGTAAAAGCCAATCTTATTTTCTCTTCTCAGACAATCTAAAAATGCAATAACATAGAAGCATTCCATTTAAAAAAAAACATAACTTTGATATTATGTTTCATGCTTTTTGTACATTATGAATATAATTTTAAAACGTACCTCTGCCGGGTCTCTATCCACTCCAAAAATAAAAAGATCCTAAAATCCAAAGACACGGCCATAAACTTCCGTGGCGTATACCGTGAATAACCCTGTATTGTCGGCCTCGCTAGTTTCTGTCTCCAGGCTCCTGATTGGTGGAAATTAGCTCTACAATGCTTAAAATGTTTATTACCCGTACAAGTGACTCGGAATAATGTGCGCAGGAACCATTTTCCATTAGACCCTACGTATTAATTTTTATTTCACTTTCAAGAAGGACACGTTCAAGACGCGTAACTGACTCCCTTGCCTTGAAAGTCAGTTATTAATTCTGGGAGGTTATTATTTTGTTTATTGATAATTTAGAGGTCCTAATTCCATTTTTTTTATTATTGCAGTTTTCTGAAATACCTAAAAATTTTGATAGTACAAACTTAGCCTCTGTACGGGTATTACAGTTTCGTGGAATATTTTTTTGTTTTAGAAATTTTCCTGCATTCTCGGAGTTTCTTACACTTCAGCGAAGTTTGCCACCCGCAACTCATGTTAGAGTCCTCGCCGATATCTTATATATTCTTTTGAAATTGGATTAAAAAAGCCTTGTGGAGACGTGTTATATACCCGACGTGTTCCTAAAATATGTCGTGGATCCTCCGTTTTCGACAAGAAAACCACTTATCCTGGGTTTGTTTTGGGCAAGCATTGTGCGTGAAAAATTCGCATACAATTCCGGCCAGCAATTCCGTGCCCAGGTGACAGCCGACATACAACCATAATATGGTCGCGGTGATTGTGTCCCAACTATATAATCCGATTATTAGGAGTCCGTATTTTGAATGTTAGAAAAACCCAAAGATATATTTTTCAGTAAGTCGAATCGATTTTTAGGCGGGAAAATTTATGCAAATATAGGTACCTACACTAGTTTAGAAAACTAAGAAAATTTGTTATTCTAATAAAAAAAAACTTTTATTAAAATTTTATAATTTTTGTATAACGCCACAATATTGTAAATGGAGAGCTTCAGATCCACCTAATCAGAATGAAGTGTTTTTAAGTCAGCAGCTATGGAATCGTTCAGCAATCAATATATAAACCCTAAAATTAATGAAGTCAATACATGATCTAACACCTTAAATCAAGAATTCATAATATAGGTAGGTATACTTAAAATTGAAAAAGGATCTTGTAAGTTCCAATAGCTGAAGTATGTATACGAGAAAAACGTTCCAGCCGGACGAGGAAAGTAACACAATTCTCCAAGTAGTATTTCAACCAAATTGGCTGAATCTGAATGCGGTACGCGAATTTTTGGGATGATCCCCGAACGGCCGGAGAGTCGTTACTCGAGGGATCGAATCAAGCAGACTTGATTTATACAATTATCTTTCCGCGTTTACACTTCTAACCTTTATTCACACATTGTTCCAACCCGGGGGAGCTCTGGCGGATCTCTCCAAGTCTTCCCGGTAAGTTGTTCTATTCCGATGTAGGCCGATAACCGGATGATTACTTACTTCTGTTTCAGCGCCAAACTTTTTTAAATCTGTCGGAAGTTTTATCATGGTTTTGGCAGGCCGTGTAAGAGTGAGCCAGTTTATTGCATTTCTCACTCGTCAGTTCGATAGACATCCCATAGAGCAGCCATTCGAACATCTCTAACTTAATTTATTTTTACTCCTGCTCCCGTAATGTCTATAAAATCTATATTTTCGTGTTAATTACAGACAGGGGTAGGTCGATGATCTATTCAACGAACTGAAAAATAAAATTTCAATTTGATCAATCAGATGACATAGTGTTATTAATAGCGCTTTCGGCCCAGTAATTCCTATCAGAGGAAATTGAAACACCTCCGCCGGCTTAATATCGTTCAGAATTCTCGAAACTACCTACCTTTAGAAAACGGCATGAGTTATTAAAGATAAAACCCATTTCTTGCATGCAACATTACGCAAAGATTTACTGTCGTCGGGAGCCTAATAGTGTTATTATTGATTTTTATGCAAATTCTCGCTTCGCGTGAATCTTTCATTTGCAATTCAATTTATTTGCGCCTTTGTTAGACAAGCAATTTGGGTTATGATTGTTCGTTCTCTGTTGTATTGAATGATGTTTAACGACTTTTGAAAACAGAACAGCCATCAGCTGCTTTATATTCAAAACATGCATTCAGATTGGAACAAATAAATCCATGAAAATTGGAGATGTATATGCTGAAAATTACAATAATAATATTACATTACGGGTTTATCAATTGGTGCGTACCGTTTTCAGTTCGTATATTCGGATAAAATCTGTATGCAACGGGACATCAAAATATTTTTGATAACTAAAGATTAATATAAATGTACGAATCCACAAAGCACGAGCTTATGTACTGTTTCGGGATTTCCACAACAAACAACTAGTGTCTGCTTCTTTCTCAGAAGCCTTCAGCACAAGGTGTCCCCTGAGGTTCTTCTCTATGCCTACTATGGGCATTTCATCAGCCACGTGAACTATGGGCTGGCCGTCTGGGGTGGGTCTGAGAGATCTCTCCGAAGGGTTTTTCTTCTTCAAAATAGAGCGATTAGGATCCTGGCAGGCTTGTTCACCTGCCATTTCAGACTGCTTGGACTTCTTACCGTTCCTGCTTTGTACGTCTTCTCTCTACTCAAACTGATCCACAAAAATCAGGAAAAACTTTTACCTTTCCAATACACCCATCACTACAGTACCAGGTTCAATTTGTTCAAACTTCCTACACACCATCTGTCGTCTTCAGAAAAGACATTCATTCACGTACACATCTATCAAATACCTGAACCACTTCAAAATAGATCCTGCAACTATTGTGTTCTCAGCGTAGAGGGCATATCTCTGTAAACACCTCATGGAGTTGGAACCATACACTACCTCTGATATACTGACCTTCCACACCCCAACCCTACCTGCAGTCTGATATTAAAATAACTAAAACCCTCAGTCTTGATCCATCCTTATCATAGAGTTGGAACCATACCTCAATTGAGACCTAATGTCTTTAGTGTCTCTGAGCGTGTCGACTCTCACTGTTTGCCGGTGTTCTGTTGACTTGCTGTGCGTTTTTATTTTTTACTTGTTTGTCTTTGTTTGTTTGTTTTTTTTTTCTGTGATAACGCTGTTGTACTAAACAATGACTGTTGTAATTCAAGTACAATAAAGAAATTTGTATTGCATTGTATAACATTTTTTATTGCTTGCGGTTTATTTATTTTTTCATTGCTTCACGACAGTGAAATAAACTAGATAAAAATTCAAAGATGAGTCAAGCAAGGCTATGTGCTCTCACCACAATTATTATTTATTGTATCAAACCCATCTCAAAAACTCCTGTTGACAACATACGACTTACAGCTAGAGAGGGTTGACAAATATAATAACCTTGAAGAAATTGAGTCTGGACATCAGATTGAGATTCAGCTGCTATGTACGGTTTCAGCTGCCAGATATATGGGGTTAAAAGATTGTTTTTAATTTCTCTGTCTATTATTTGGTATGACGTTACATCGTTATTCTTAACTTTTTGTCTGTCTACCATCCTGGTCAAGAGCTCCTAAGTCATCCATTCTTTCGCCTCTACTCTTATTGGTTTTAGGTATTTGTCGAGTGTGCGCTGAGTTATTCGTGTAGTTTTCCGAGTTCTTCCTCTGTATCTCCTTCAGATGATCTTCTATTATGCTGGTTTTACGGCTTCGTTTTTCATTTGTTTTATGTCGTGTTTTTTGATTTTTGTTAGTTGAATTTTATTGAGCTAAAGTTTTATAGTTGATTAAAAGACCTTAGTCTTTCTATCAACGGTTTTATTGGGCCGAAGACATCCGACTTAACGTCACCTTAATGTCCAACTTAATGTCACCGAAATTCGATTCCATTAATTTTCCTTAGAAACAGACTTATAAGACTGTTGGAACTTGGAAACGCAGTTTTAATAATAATAATAATAATTATTATTATTAAAACAAAACGATGTAGCTATTTCCTCAAATTCCAAATTCAAACGATTTAAGACTTGAGTGTTGGCATTATAACGGAGGCATATGCTTTCAGTAAAGGAAGACTTCCGGTTTTTCTCACTACTTTGTCTTCTTTGTTCATTTTTGAACGTATCTGATTGACCGATTTCCCCTACCTTGTGTAGGTACCTGATAGATAACCAGCGTCATCCATCATTTACCTTTCGTTTCAAGCGTCAGCATATTTTACTTTTCAAATGTAAATTGCGGGTTGGAATTTCATTCTATAACACTAGCTAGTCGCTTATGGTATGAAAGAGTATAAGTAATTAAAGTAAATTATGAATGCACACATTAAAATTTCTAGAAATATTAACGTCTGGCTTCGTTAGCATCCTGTATTATAATCGCTCTCCCTTGCTCGCTTGAGCTCTGTGTTCTGTACATTTCAACACGAAACTTTGTTGTGAACTCGATTAATGCAAAATTTCCTGTTGTAAGACGGCCGATACGAACTGTTCTCACTAACAATTTAATTTCATTATTGCTTGTAGTAAACTAAAGTGAGAGGAATTCAAAGATAAAATTTTTCACAAGAATAATAATTTTACTTGATAGGTAGCTGCGGTGTTATGATCCTAATAATAAGTCCTCCGAACTTTCTGGAAATTCTCAAGTCAAATATTCTTAAAATTATACGAGTACTTCGAAATTGCGTTCTAGATTTCCTTTCAGCTTTGGTAGTTCTGATTTCACTTCAACAACTCCGACCCCGAAAAGAAAATCGTAAAGAATAGCAATAATTTTATTTTATTTGCAATGTTGCAATAGAAATGAACTAAACTTCACAATAAACTAGTCGCGAAAGTTATTAACTTCTTTAAAATGGATACTTTTTTTATTTAAATTCAAAAAGTCGCTGAAATGAATGTAGTGCTAGAAGAAAGAGCAATTTCAAAGTTCAATTTAAATTAGAGTCAAATTAACTTGCAACTTGTACGACTACCGCCTATATCTAACGTGCTTTTATTATATTCTGCTCATATAGTTCAGTCGGTAAAGTAAAAAATGAACCAAACGTTCATAAAAAAAAGACGGAAATCTACTATTTTCCGTCGATAATAATTGTTAGTGAAGAGGTTATAGAACCCCTGGAACAAAAATCAGTTTTAGGGGTGCAGCGCGTTCCTCCCCCCCCCTCCCTCAAAAAAACCCCTTTGATGAAACAGGATTTTTTGTTAATAACTGGCTATCCGTTGGAAATCAAAAAATTACTTATTAGAAAAAAGAAATCTGAAGTGGTTTCCTAAAAAATGGTATCTAGTAATTTTTTCTTGTATATGTCATAGTTTTTGAGTTATAAATATTTAAGAAATTGCAAATTTTGCATTTTTGATACGGGCAAATTTTCGTTTATTTTGAATTTTTACGCGCAGCAAAATCTAGAAAAAAATAAATGACTTGAAAACCAAACAACCTTATATGAAGAAAAAGCAGAATGAGTTTTGCAGGGGACATAAAATACAACGTTTGTTATCATTCTAATTAATTATGACTAATTTTTAGTATATTTTTTAATTAATTCAATTAATTTTTAATATTAAAGTTAAAAGGTAAAAGTAAAAAAAAATACGTTTTGCAACTTTACCGGCATATTAAAGTTAGCCAAAATTAGTTTTTTTCATTATTTCCTAAAAATTATTAAAAAAAAAGACAAAAACAAATTGAAAATGTATAGCTAAATTTTTTTTAAGTACACTTATCATATTTCATTTTCGGCATTTTCGGAATTTTGGATACATTTTCAATGTGTTTTGGTCTTTTTAATTTTTACGTAACAACAAACAATTTGCCTAACTAACTCCATTTGCTGGTAAAAGTGCAAAAATAATTGTTTTACTAATTTCAACTTTTCAGCACTTGTATAATCTTAATAATATTCAAAGACTAAAAGTTATTCATAATCAATGAGAATGGCAAAAAAATATGTTTTATTTTATGTTCCCTTCAAAACCCTTCAAAAAAAATGTTGTTTGGTCTTCGAGTAATTTCTTTTCTTTCTAGAGGCGCATTTAATTTTTACTAAAAACTTTAAATAGTAGGTAAACGAAAAATCTCGTGTTTCAAAAATACAAAATTTGCAATTTCCTAAAAAATATTGAATAACTAGAAAACAGGAAATCACTTTAGCTTTATTTTTTTTAACAAATATTTTTATATTTCCTACGGTTAACAAGTTATTATCAAAAAAAAAAACTTTTTTGACCAGAAGGGTGGGTTTTTTGTTTTTTGGCGGGGGGGTGTGCACGCTGCACCTCCAGAACTGATTTTTGCGGAATAATGTCCTATATAACCTCTTCACTGACAATAATTATTGAAGTAAAATCATACATAAGATTTTTTATGAACTTTTGACTTTTGATACATTTTTACTTTACTCACTGGACTATTAGGCTTATAATTATTAGAGCTCGTCGGATTGCATGCAAGAAGAGTGACAAAAATATGCGCATATAGATGCAGGGCTTTTCAGCCAACTATGCAACAGAATGTCAACATATGTAAAAATATTCTTGCTTACTAGCGTTATAGTTGACACTTTTTTACATTACAAAGAGTTCGCCTAACCAAACTAATAACAACTGTTCAATATCGATGAGCATGCCCTTTCTGTTCACCTATAAATCCTTTGTTAAATTCTATGTAATTACATACTAGTTACGTTATCACAAATTAATTTATAAAATATTGTTAGTTATTGTTATTAATTATTTTAATATTATTAAGTATGTAAATTTTGTCTTTGTTTTAATTTTGTATACTGTGTCTTAATAGCAATTTAGTATTTGAACTTAACAGTTTCTTAATAAAGAATTATATATATGCAATTCAATTAATAAACAAATATTCACCAAGAGATAAGAAAAAGGTACCTACTTACTTCTTATTGAGTAGCCACATTTTATGACTTCATCAACAAGCCAATAATCATTAAAGTCACAATTACCAAGAAAAAATTGCAATGTAGAATTCCAAAAACGGACCTTTTTTAGTTAACTAAGCGGTACTAATCCCTAATATTTACTCAGACCAGTCACACCTCCATAAAGACATCTATAAATATGAATACAAGCTTATTTCTCTTTAATTAACATGAACTGACAAGGGTTATGAACTTTATTTACAACCAACAAAATACTCAAGTTTCATTTCCCTAAATCACTTTCAGATGTAACCTAAAGTCTTACAAGGAAAAAACTGCCATCTCCTCTTTCTACAATATAAAGATTGCTTTCTATGCAAGAAGGTGTTAATGGGGTTCAAGAAATTTTATGTCGTCCATGAATGAATATCTGAATGAATAACACTCCCAAAACGGTACTTTCAAATCCTTCAAAACAAGATTAAATTTAATTTTATTTTTGGTTTTGATATATTTTATTTTTGTATACATAACGACAATAATTATTGTAAAAAAAGGTATTTCTATGGTAAAAATAACAAAATATGCAGATATGCAAAATATGTAAGTTGAAATCTTAATTGATTCCGAGTTTTTGTGCCGTGGCCCATGGAGATTTGCTTCGAACGGAAAGAGGCCTTGGAGGAATTTCTTCACCACATCAACAGTATTCACACCCCGCATCATTTAGTTCACGATGGAAGTAGAAGAGGATGAAAAACTACCGTTTGGAGATGTTCGCGTTAACGGGAATGAAAATGGCACCTTGGGGCACGGGTCATACCGAAAACCAACACACACAGACCGGTATTTACACAAGAACTCTAACCATCATCCAAATCAAAAAAGAGCAGCAATAAAAACCATGACGAATCGGGCATCCAGAATTTGCAAGGCACAAACACGTCCAAGAAGAGCTAATCCACCTAGATAATGATCTGCAGGCAAACGACTACACCGCTCAAGAAATCAGGAGAGCCTTACGACCCCTAGTGCTCAATGCAGAATGCATCAATGCAAAATGCAAAAATATGCATTCTGCATAATAATCCCATCTCTATACTTATAATGTTATTTAAATTATCACGGAAAATTCAAAAGATCATGCAGATCTAATTCAAAAATTTTCAGCCTGCCTGTATCTAATAAAAGCTTGATTTATTCGAAAAATTTAGTTGATTTGAATTATTATTGTTCTTAACATGATTTTTTTATTATCCCGGCTTTCAGCAATATGCACGGGATGAAGTATTTTTGCAGTAAATATGCTGTTTTTTTTGCAAAAATTTTTGAATCCGATTAATAATTCTAAACGATACCATATTATTTTAAGGAGATCATCGTTGGGGGCTGAGTTTGAGCCTCAAGTTGATTCAGTCATCAATATGAAGTATTTTGTAGATCACCAAGCAGGAATTAAATCGAGATCTCTAAACCTCTAAAAAATCTCTAGAAAAGTCGATTTTCATCCCTAGCGTATGAGAGATCATAACAAATATAATGGTTACCAGTAATCAAGTGCCAAATACGAATGCTAAAATTCAAAAATCAAAGTTGTATTCTTCACATACCTACCACGACATTCTTTTCTCTATGATGCATGATCTCTACATTGATTATGTCGCTAAAAAGAATTCGATACGCAAATATTTTCCAATAACTCTCAAGGAACAGTCTTGTTCGTTTGTGTCTAGGATTTGAACTTGATGAATTCCTATACAAGCATCAATCTTACATTTAGCATACATAATTATGTCTTTGGACACATTCGAGGTCCGGTTGTTCATCCGAGTCATAAACAAAACTTAAATGGAAACACCGGACACAGCAGAAATATGCCGTTTAATATGCAATAACTGAGTTATGGGGTAGGCTGATAAAATTTGAATAATTATCACAGATAAGACATGCAGGTTCAATATTTTAGAGAACTGGCGTATTCAAAAACATCAAGGAAAATGATTTCCGAACAAATACTATTTCTCTTCAACACGAGCTTCCAACATATATAGGAGAATCGCAAGTAAAGAGTATAACATCCCTTCTGCCATTCTAGTCATCTTTACCATGTCATTTAAACGATCTTTCTCCGCCATTTGATTATCATCTTTATTATACTACTTATACAATTTCAATACTGAAGGCGTTCGTTATCCAAATTGTATGACTTATTTGCCGTCTTCTTCGTCTTCAGCGTTCCTTTTGTCAATATTAATGTCGTCATTCTCTCTTTACAGTTCCTCCATTTGATTATTTAGAGAAAAGCGACATTCCAGCACAAAAGCTTTTCCTGCTTTCAAGACTGGTATTGAAGTTTCTGCATAAATACGAACAAGAAAGAAAACACAACAAATCCAATAGACAAGCGCTAGGAAATAATATTCCAGGAACAATGTCCTAATTCCCTTTCTTTCACAAACCAATCGTTTACAGAGCGTTTGTCAGGGTTGTTGAATTACCCAGTTACAAAACAATGTATATGAAATAAGGGGGCAATTTACGAAACGGTTGACGTAATCATGTTTATTCCATTGTCATCCAAACATTTCGGACTACACGCACGCAGGATCGCGACGTAGGGAGCCTACGTTGTCTGAAGTAGAAATTTCACTTATTACGACGTCTATTGATTTTTGCTGCACTCATTACCTTCTGAAATGACGTAATATATCATTGCCTATTACTAAATTACAGAATCCATTACATCAACGTTTCTTTCTTTCGTTACGTTATGAATTATTTCTTCCCATTTCATCGTCCGTTGTATATTATTGCAAGCTGACTCTTGCTAGAAACGACAAGAAATGCTCTCAAATTTATAGTTGCGGCCTCTGGAATTTCTTGTGATCCTTCTGAAAGAAGTAAGTAGCGGAGAAAATATTTCTAGGAGCTTAGAAAGTTATACACGATAGGTACGTGGAATTAAGCCAAACTTGACTGAATTATAAATTATTAAAGGTTTGACGTTTGAAATTAATTGCTCTTGCACAAGTAACTTCAAAGTTCTTCAATAGCAGAATTCAGAAGAAAACAAATTTTACCGCATAGAAAAGAGGCAACGGGTAAGACTTAAATTTCGTATTACGGTGATGAAATTTTGGTCATATGAATAGCTATACACAGGGTATTGCAAAAAATATTGATAAAACTCTTGAAGCTACTAACGAAAATAGTTAGTACTTAGCTAAAGCTTCGACTCATACCAAATAATTGATACTTTGTATACCTAATCAAATTCAGGTATACATATTTATCGAAAATACATTCCAAAAAGTCTGGGCGTGTATCATCATCAGAAATGTGATTGAAAAAGTATTTTGAACATAAAATCGATTGAGATTGATTGGATCATTAAAAATTAAAAGTGCCATGCTTAGTTTGTTTGGTGAAGCAATTTGCCATTGTTTGGCCAAGTTATCGACACGATGAACATGCGACATTTTCCATTGTGATTTTGACAGACTATGAGTGCACACCTGTATGGAATCTTTAGTAGCGGTGGTAGACAGCTTCGTTACCTTTGTAAACGTTCTGAATGGCATATGAATTTCCTGGGAGCTTTGTGTCGCAAGTTGGAAGATATGGAGACGCGCCTATACCTACGTGTTCCCAGGGGACGTCGTATGGGAATTGCGTATGAGTATTCAAGATGAAAGGGGCCTCGGAGCAGACGCTGTCTGCATTTGATGGATTCTGGCGCCCTTGTCGAGTTCATATTCTTTTCCAAACTTTTCTCTTTTCAGTTAAAACGGCGAGGTATGTACGTGCAATTGTGAATTCTAATCCGGGAAAATATTAAAGTTGTGCAATATTTTCTCAACTACTGCTCCACGCTCACGATAATGAATGTCTTTTCCTTTCAGACTAACACGCATGCGATATATAAATATGCAAATTATTCACGTTATCAGTATAATATTTCTGTTTATTTAAGGTATATATTACTTAGATCGAAATGTCAGTCCTAGAGACCTTCCACGACTGAGCTGGTCTTTTGTATTTCTTTCACTTTGACAGGTTTATCTTGTTCCTGTCAAGTTGTTCTTGGAGAGATTATAAAAAACTCACTTTATACCACTCATCAAGATTAAAAAAGAAATCACGTTCACTTATTTAGATCAAGTTTTAGCAGCGCTAGAAAGGAACTATAGGTCTTTGTTCTTGGTTTCATTTAAGATGAAAAATTCTCCCCGGCATAGAGAGAGAAAGGAAAAGAGTGATCGGCAATGAGGGTAAAATATAGTCACAATTCCCAAAGATCTAATTTAAGGCAAGGAATTCAACGACATTTATATAAAGCGGCTTCCAGTGCCTTCACTATCTAATGTAATTATTTTGCTTTGCAATGAGCCGACCTTAGATAAATTTCCAAACGAGTTCATTTAAAAACATAACCATTTGTAAGCAGGTAATGCGAATAAGCAGCGAAATCTTCTTCGGCATCCTAGAGGGGAAATCAACAAAGTCTCGCTTTGAATTAAATTTAGAGACTTAGTTAGTGTGGCTCCTCGACTTCTTTTTAAATTAACTATTGTCTCTTGTTTTACATAGAAGTAATTGTGATTTTCTTTTTTAGTAAATAATGGACCATTTATATTAATAAGAAGATAAAATGTTATGTCTGATTACTTCCTTCTCGGAAGAGATTTCTTTTTAATTCACACATCTCCGCAACGACGAACCTGACGTATTGTAACCAACTTCACTTTATTCTGATAATTAGCTCTCTATAATTGTTCTTCTTCTTCTTATTCTGTCTTCATTCATTCACTTGTCAGTTTATCTTACTGAGCAAACTCTTCGCACTAAACACGACTGGTAGCTCTTCTTCGTTCCACATAACTTTAATTCTGTTCCAAGTCCAAATCCAAATCGAAATAATTAAAAAATTCTCAGCGTCTTGTATACATTCATAATGCTAGCTGCTATCCTGTTAGAATCATTAGAATTACTAGATAAAATCATGAGATAACATTGTATGAGGGAAATTTTTCTTCAATGCTTCAATGTAACATACTAATATGTTCCAAACCACATCCTGAGCTTACAAAGTCCTTTGGGCTTTAAACTTTCTGGGCTAGGCATATGTTAGGAAAAAAATTGGGGTTGAGAGGAGAGTTTTGCTATAGTTTTGATTTTTCCACCCTCTTTGTTTTTTTTGGTTACTGAACATAAAATTGAAGGTTGCAGGCCAAAAATTTGGTCCGAGCTTTGCGTTTTTGGCAGTTTTTACCCAAGTTTAAGTTGTTTCACCCTCCTCCAACCACCTACTCTTCTGTGCACGCTCTGCAAACATGCAACCATTAAAGAATACATCATGTTTCTGGGCTTAATTGCTGGGGATGATATGATTTCATCACCTCACAACCAAGGGAACGCCCATAAGTTTGTTAAAATCAAAAACCCTGATGCAACTACATAAAGCATTGCAGCAGCAGAGGAGATTCCCGATCAACGATTACGGCTACGCAAGAAGAACTGCACCGTCGATAAATCGTCTGAGGCACATTAATTATAAGAATGCAGCTATCAAGACCTCATCAAAAAAGCTGCACTACCATCATCAGCTGCTGTAGCCACACAGAACAGTTTTACGGTGTTCACCAGATGCAATTGCTGGGGGTTGAGAAAAATTACGAAGAATAGGAGATGGAAAAGGGTGACAAACGGATCACCTCTCTATAAGCCCCTGCTTCCCCCTAACTTTTGGTTTGCTGGTTTTGAAGCTGCAAAAAAAAACAGGCCTCGATTGCACCATATGTTGTTGAGTTACACCAGTTGACACAACTGTGAGGGGTGTGTAACAACGTAATCATCGAGACTGATCTGACAAATACCCTCGAGGACGGACCATCCGACGTCGAAGTACAGGACGAGATGGAATTCACCTTCTCCCTGATTGTTGGCACAATAATGTGCGGACAAGGAGGAAAAAGAACGAAGGTATGTAAAATTTCCTTCCCCAAAACGACACACACTTGCAGCGTAAATTATGTGCCTGTCTGAAATAGTGAATATGAACGTATTACAAGCTGACCCATTTCTTCTGTTCATTGCAGACAGATTCATTATTCATGTAAGGTAGGTATACTGGATGAGGAAATTTGGTTTAAGTAGGAACTTAAACTAAAAAAGTTACAAAATTTAGTAAAAAAATATAAAAAAAAATGCAGTTCCAGGCAAAATTACTGCCAGCAAGCTTCAAATTCGTGTTCAGCGACCAAAAAAAAAACATAGAGGGTGAGAAAATAAAAAAACACTTTCCTTTGAGGATCTAGCCTATTCATAGACTTTAAGTAACTCGTAATGAGAATCCTAATATTTTTATCGTCGAAAGCTTAACAACTATGAATGGTGACTCCGCAATATTTATTAAGTAACAGCGGCAAGTCTTGATGAATGACCACAATTATTACATTACCAACATTTGATGCAGTAATTCCAATCATTCCAGAATGTTCTAATATAAGGATGTTAGTGTAATCGTTAGTCTATATGCAAAACTGGATTCATTATTTTGTGAAGAACAGGTAGGTTGTATTCTGAGACCTGATAAGTTTATAGTTCGGGTAATTTCCCAGTGCAGACGAGAACCGAAATGTTAAAGTAATTCAAAGTTGACGACCTCTTTCATGATTTTGGACATTTGGGCGAGGGGCGCAGTAAATCGATAAGTATTAAGCAATATGTGCCTGATTTTTATAGGAACATAATTACATACCTACGTATATCCAAAAATTCAAGTCACAGCAGAAATTCTACACCATAACTATACGAGTAGATTTAAATGTCGCAACAAAATTTACATTAGAGATGTTATTACATATTTTTTATATTATTATAAACCTAAATATAGACACAAGGAAAATTTACGAAGTCACCTATCGTCTGTGGCCTGTGGCTGCTTCTAAATATAGCCATCACTTCTAATCTCTATTGTTTCCTGTCAGGGATGAAGAACTTGGAAGGAGCGGGTCCCAGTTTTCAGGGAGTTATTATAGGTGAACTGTCGCCCTCTATTTCAGTCACAGGAAGGACTGATGCGGTCGAGAACAATGAATGCCTCCTGGAATTAAGTTAGAAGGCATGCTAAGGCCGGAGTTGCGTAAGGCCGCGGAGTTATTAATTACTGGAAGTTAGCCGGAGTTTGATCGACACGACTTGTGATAACATCAAGTTCACTAGGACGAAAAACGCTCATTAATCCTGGTCACGTCAACCTGATATTTTATTATTCTTCCGGTCAGAGATATCCTTCCATAGACAGCTAGGAATTTCAACCGCACGACGATGTGGAATTAAAGGTTCCTCTTTAAAATAGAGCAACGTACTCTACATGCTGTTGAGGCGATGATAAGATCGAAGTGATTAAATATGATTAATTCGATTGTGTGGAAAATTTTTTGTGTATACATGCAAGAATTGAGGCTTACATAATATATTAGAAACATTATGTTGAAATTACTTTACATAAATTCTTCAGCAAGCAGAAACGTATCAGTAAAACTGTAATAATTTATATTCCCGGCGATCGAACTACCACAAGGAACTTAGAGAACTTTTTTTAGTTTAATTTTTGTTTAACTTATTCTATTGTAAAAATTATTATTTAGGCGCACAATCAATGAGACTAATAGAATTAATTTTAAAGCTTTGCAGCTATAAAAGTAAAGTCACTAGATGTCCTTGAACTTGGTCATTAGAGGAGATACTCGTATTCTCGAGTTCGTAGGAGTGGATTCCCACGTGAAAGTTCACATAAAAGACGATCAACCTAGGGTACCTACCTGTATTACCGACTATAAAATTAACTTATAAAAAAAAACCGGTAGTTTTTCCACGAGCGTACAACCGTCTAAACATTCACACCATTTATTATTAATTACTCCTCTGTGCTCTGTCATTACTCCTCTGTTCCCTGACCTGTGTCAATATTTATCTATCACTGGTATATTCTGGTTAAAAAAAAACACTCAGCAGGCAGTTGTTATTTAAGTTATGGTTATTTATGTTAGTTATGGGTAAGATCGTTATTTTCAAAAGACTTATCGGTCCTATTTAGATCCATCCGTTGTCCGTGTGTATGTCAATTAAGGCATTTTCTCAGTACCTAACTGTTTAAGATTTCTAGTTAAAAATTATACTAAATACAAAAATCTACAGCTTCTTTTACACCCGCAATATGTTTTTAATACCCACTAAAATGGGATTCCTTGTTCTCTAGTCGTGTTAATATATTATAACGAGACTGCTCTGGAAAAATTCTAGTAATTGCTTCTTTAAGCTTTAACATTCTAGTCCACGAATTTGCTTGTTTGTTTACATTCTTTTTTTATACTGAGTTAGTCAATGACATGTTCGCGACAGTTCCAGTCACATGTCATGTGACACATCGACAGACAGACGTTTGTTCTATGGATTTCTGGAGTGGGCTCGCCGAACAATCTGACATTTCCAGAATCCACGAATCGACGACTGGTGCGCCGGTGCGACGTTCGAGAATGTACCTGCTAGAACGGAGTAGAATTATAAGGACAGCCTGCGGTTGCGTGGAGTAGTTAGTGTTGGGAATAATCGCATAATTTTAATAATCGATTTTTTTCATTCGAATGATTTTAATAATCGAATGATCATTCGAATGAAACGATTATTTGATGACCCAATTTATACCTATCAAATACCTTAAAATATAATACCGGACACTTCCTCTCAAAACCTCCGTCCATTTTTACAGCGCCCTCATGCAGGAACTGGGGCCACTATAAGCTGTTTTTAAATTCAAAGTTAGGTAACTTTTCACGGTTTTTGACAGCTGCAGTCAATGATAATTAATTATTATTAATAATTTGTCATTAGTAATTATTGAACGTTTTAGTTTCAAGTATAATTTCAATTTAAAGTTACTCTCAAAGCATTATATCAGCGGATAATTTTGTTGCGTACGCAGTTAAATAGGCATTTATAATGTACCGCTGTATTAAAGTGAACATAATGTCTGGAAAATATGTGCTGTGTGCTGTGTGCGGTTGCATTATGGATTGTTAAGCATGTCCAGATCTTTCCACGGTGTTCCAAGCAGGAATAAAGAATTATGTATAAAGTTAACTTTAGAAGCCGCGTAAATAAACTTATTAATATTTTATAACTATGCTGATGGAAATAGGAACAAGAAATAGGTTATAATAACATCGATGAATGACAAAATTTTGAAAAAGTGTGGAGTGTCGAAGCCGATTTCTCACCATATTATTTTGTACCTACTGATCATTTCAAAGAGGAAAATGTTGTTAATCCAGCAAATAATATACCTTTAAAACTGCAAGGGAGCACATTATTGGAATTGCGGCAAATAAAAGGCTTACACTTAGGTATATATAGCGATTCAATCTTTTTGAAATATTCATACCTAAAGATATTAATAATATTGTGTGTAATAGTAGTTAATTATTGTTAATATAATAAACATATTGAAAACTTTGTTGTTTATTGTTGTATTATAATTCTTCGTCCCAATTTCCTCCGTCTATTCCGTCTAATTAATTTTAAGGGCTTTTCTATTCAGCGTTGATATTTAAAACTCCCGCTATGTTTCACCAAATTTAATTTTTAGTGGCCCCAGTTCATGCTTGGTGGCGCTGCTAAAGTGGACGCAACCTGTTGCAATGCTATAGGTATAGGAGTGTCCGGTATTAATATTTTAACGTATTTGTACCTATGGTAATGGTAGGTAGGTATATAACGATACCTACCTATGCTATTTAACTACTCGTGGGACGAGGAGAACGATAATAATTCGTCATTCGATTTATTAATAATCGTCATTGTTTTTCCTAATTTTATTTTATCACTTATACTTTTTAACAGTTTATGGAATCTGCATGGAAAGTCCCACACCTAGAACCGTAAAAATAAAAAAAATTGTAAAAGAAAAAAGTCTAAGAATCGTGAAATTTTTGCCTTCCCTGTCGCCAACTAACGTTAACGTTCCACCCTACACTAATTAAAATAATTCTCAGCTTTTGCACCCCTAGATAATAATCAATCAACTATTAATCGCTATCGGCGATTATCTAAAATCTAAAATAGCTAGAAATCACGTTACGATTACGATTACCGATACCGATTATACCTGTATTCGATTCTATCATCGCGCATACTCCACTCACGATTCCGATGTTTCATTCGAATACAATAATAATCGTTGCTATACTGAAGTTTCAGAATAGTAGGCACTAAGTTCTTAGAAATATTACGGACTTAAAGTAAACACATTGTTGCCAGCTTTTAATTCTTGGTGTTTTATCATTTTGTATTTTTATCATTCACATGCAGGTAAATGGTTGTAGGATAAAAAATACTGTGTTTTATTTGTTGAGTAATTTTTCTGCTATAATAATTTCACAACATCGATATTTAATAGCAAAAGATGTAGAATTTCAATGAGGTTCGGTCCCTTAAAATATAATATATGGCAACATTACAGCAGTGTCAACAAGTACAAAGGATAAGCAGATCCAACTTGTAAGGTAAAGTAAGATGGATATATATCGAGCATGCTGCCAGTCCGTCCAAGGCAGCTCCGTATTCAGTGGCGTATCGTTCATGCTATTTTCGTGAGGGGCTGCAATATAACATTTATCGCTCCTTTAAATCCTTAATATTTTATTTTTATGTTTATATTTGCTGAATTATTGAAGCATCACAAAAATTAAAAAACGCATGAAAATGAATGAAAAAGAATTCGCGGCAGTGGAATAACCTGAACAAAAAGAAAAGTTGTTTGTTTTGGGCTGTTATTGGATGTCGATCGGGACTTGTATATTTTTCTCTTTCTGTTTTCTGGTTGTCAGAAAAGAAAAATTAATATTACCGGGGGAAGAAGATTCTCGACTCTCGGGAACAACAAAATTTTGAATATTTCATATTGTTCATAGACAATCTGTGAAGTAATTAAGAAATACAAGCTAGAAAAAATCAATATCTTACTAATTTGTTAATAATTAGTTATTAGTTAATTATTTGGTAAAATAATAATACAATAATGATTCCTGTTTTGGGAATGAACTGAGTTCCAGGATACAGAAAAAGTTTAACTATAAGAAATTTACGGAATTACCATCCCGGAAAAACCCATACCCGGTCGACAATAAAGTGCATAATTAGTGGGGATAGCTTGGTTGCTTTAAGGGTCGCTCATCAGAAATCCTGTCTGAATCTTATTTCTCAGTTCTCACTGTGGTGTAAACGGGAAAGAAGCAAGCTTCTTTGAGTGCCGAAGTGAAATACTGTTTAAATTTAAAGTTGTGAGCAATATGGAAGGCGAGAGCAGCCAAAGTAAACGTCGTCGTACGAATTTATCTACAGGAGAAAAAACTATTATATACAACGTGTATTGTGGACTCCGTGAAAGGAATCAAAGTATGTTGGTAAACGATGTAGTTGCTTTGTGTAGTGATTTAACCAAAGTGTCAACTAGGAGTGTACACCGAATCTTGAAAACTTTCAAAGAGTCCAAAGGCGGAACAGAAAAGGTAGCTGAAAATATTGAAACAAGGGGGAGGAAACGCATTGACATTGATGATGACATAAAATACGCCGTTCGGAGAAAATTTCATTCGTTCTTTTTCCGAAATGAAATTCCAACATTAAAAGCAATCGCTGCCGAAATCAATTCGGATGACGCAATGCCGAAAATATCGCGACGTGTCTTATTGCGGACATTAAGACAAATGAACATAAGGCATATGAAAAGGCAGAGAAAAAGTCTTCTTATAGAAAGAGAAGAAATAATTTTGTGGCGGAGAAATTATTTACAAAAAATTCGAGAGTATCGTCGTGAAGGGAAGAAAATATATTTCTTAGACGAAACTTGGCTGAATCAAGGTCATACTGTTTCGAAAATTTGGCAAGATTTGGAAATAACAAGCCGTCGACAAGCTTTTTTTGAAGGTTTTTCCACAGGACTAAAAGCGCCAGCGGGCAAGGGGCGGAGGCTCATAATAACTCACATAGGTAGTGATTCGGGTTTTTTGGAAAACGGATTGCTACTTTTCGAATCGAAGAAAACTAGTGACTACCATGAGGAAATGGATGCGGAAAAATTCGAAAGCTGGTTTTTAAAAATTTTACCAAGCCTTGAGCCAAATTCGGTCGTGGTAATAGACAATGCTTCCTACCATAGTCGACGATTGGTGCCATCGCCAACAACTGCATGGCGAAAAGGTGACATCATTAACTGGCTGGCTCAAAGAAATATACCATTTGATGACAACATGTTAAAAGTGCAACTATTAAACATCGCAAGGGCACAAATCCGTCCATCATCCGACGATTTTTCTTCTGACGATGACTAAGGTACTATTTTTTTCCTATTTTCTTTGCTATTTTTATTTTTGCTATATGCTATATTATTTACTATATGCTATATTATTTGGAAGTTTACAATTATATTTCTCAATAAATTCATTATTGTCTGAACCTATTTTGATATTTTGCGTCCGCCACTGAATGCTCCAACTGAGCGCTTATACGTCACGACCACTTCCGAGAACTTAGTGCCTACTATTCTGAAACTTCAGTATAGCGATTATTCTCTCTGCGATTATAGGAGTGTTTGACTGACTGCTTGACTCGGGCTCGCTCAACGCGCATACGAATGCGAACGGAACAATACGAAGACAGTGCCAGTGCTGCATTCTAGTGATGCGCATAATCGGATGATTCAAAGAATCGGAATGTTTGTATTCGGATGAAGTTAATAATCGGAATCTATATCGGATACCGGACTCGGAATATTTGTTATTCATGGAATCTGTCAATCGGTAGTAATCGCGGGCAGTCGCCTGCGTGCTGCGCAGAAGATTGACGATTTGACGAATAAGAAATTAAGAAAGGGAAAGGATTCGAAAGAGAACTAAGAAAGTAAACGACTCTTTGTTTATGTTTCGGCCTAACAACTAAAAAATGCGTCCCGGGGGCAAGAAATCTATTGTTTGGAACTATTTTAAAAAATCGATAGATTGGAAATTTTTGTACCTATGAACCTATAGGTATTTAAAAATTAAATATAATAAATGAGTATTGAGTGCCTACATATTTTTTTTAATTTTCCTCCAACATCCCCGATTCCCCGCAACACCCGTCGTACTCGATAGTAGACTTGAACCCGAATTCCGATTCCGAATCGTAAGCGTAGCGTAGTGTCCGTCAGTCAGTACAGTGCAGTGAGTAGTGGATGTTTCTGTCGCTTCGTTTCTCATATTATAATTTCGTGAGTGGCGATTTCCGTATCCGTCCCTAGCATACGGACGGATGATTTTCATGAATCGGATGATTCTAAAATAATAATCGGAATGTTCCGAATACTTTAAGAATCGGAACCTGACCGATTTTTCATCCGAATCTGCGCATCACTACTGCATTCCCGGTCGCGATGTTTCATTCGAATACTAACGGAAATAATCGAATGACGGCGATTATTTCAATAATCGAATTAACGATGATTTTTCATTCGAATGATCCCAACACTAAGTAGTAGTAGTATCCTGAACGTGAAACAGTGAAGACTGAAGTATAGACAGAGCAGAAGTGAAGTGTGAAGTAAGGCAGCCAGTAGTGACAGATAGCGGATATAAAGAATAGACAAGTGCAAGTAGTAGTGTAGTCAGCTGTTTGTGTTTTTATTATTTAGAATAATTATTAGAGGTTATAAGTACTTGTGGTGTTAAACAATAAACGAATTTACAGACTTTGGTGGTGATTTATTTATTGTGAGACCCGTAACAATATTTTGTATGTTTTTTCAAACTTTGCTTTTTCCACTTGCTCCCCACGCCTGTGACCAAACGTGCCAAAAATATGACACCCAGCTACTCAAACATCTCCATGTCAAGTTTGCACTTGTAATGAGAACGATGGGTGATCGTTTCATTCCCACGAACTCGCGAATAGCCCCCCAGGAGTGTCTGAAACTGGTTCGCTTACTGAGGCAGATCAGAAAAAATAGACATTAGCTGAATTTTTTATATGTTGTTCTTAAGGAGTCAAGAAGATAAAATTCCAAACTAAAGTATCAAAACCTGAGTATAAAAAACCGCTACCTTGAAAACATTTTGGAATATATTTATGGATTTCACCGTTACGGGGAGAAAAGAGCGAGATAACAAAAAATCTAGCTCGAAATTTAAAACAAAACTTGAGGGAATCATATAGTTTCGTCTCAAAAATATAGAGGGCACCGAAATTATAAAAATCAATTTTACCGAACTTAAACCATGAAATATTGATTTTAGCAAAATCATTTTTAAGAAATAAAATTGTAGATCTAGAAAAAACCTACAAATATCATTTTTATTGTTAATAACTTTTCAAATTAATACAAAATGAAGGGGCTATTACAACGCCCATTTTTGTCCCACTGATCAGAAATACTTTTGATTTACGTCATTTTTTGCTGTTCAGAAATTTATTCTATTCTTACTCTTAACGTTGATGTTAATTTGTGGTTTCCAGAGCCTCGTATATTAGGGCTATTAGGATCTTTTTACTGTACGTAAATAATAAAAATTCTCTTGACTGTTTTTCCTGGGGTGATGTCCTTTTGACTTTGCGAATGATGAAGCAATTTCTATTTCTCTTCTGGGCTCCTGGAATCGACAGGACTATTACTTATATTTCAATTTGGGAAACAAAAAGGTTTTAGATTTTGGCAATGAAATGAGAGTGACTGTGGGAAGTTGTTTTGAGCTGCTTGGTATGAATAAGAGAGAAATTTGTATTTCAAAATTCATTGCGATTTAGTGGTCAAATTATATTTAGCGGTAATTAAATTAAATCAGTTTCGTAGCCTTCTCAGTATTTCGATCAGGGAATAACTTTTAATTCTTTATTATACTCAGGTCGATTCACATGGTAATACGATCGAGTAACATTTGAGAAAGCACAGTCATGTGAACCGTATTTTGAGGACTAAAAATGACAATACACCATCCTGTAGTGCTTGTTTTTTAATTGTGTCTTTGTTAAAAAAAAGAGATCAGTTGTACCTTGAATTTTGCTTATTTTTTTGGAGTGTACACTTAATATTAAAATAGCTCAAATCAGTCTTAAATTATCTGGGTGTCAAAATTTATAGAAACTTTTCACACTGGTTATTGTGAGAGCTTTTGTGGGTACATTTAAACAGAACTAAGATGTTTTTAAATAATGATCTCTGCTATAATGTTGTATGCCATGTATTATTATAGTGAATTAAGACCCAGACTGAGAAACGGCGATAAGATGTAAAATTTACGTCTAAAATCGATATGAGCCTTCCTATATCTACAAATTGATGTTTGTCACGGAAAGGAAAATAAAAGTTATCATTATTATAAAAACATCAAAGTATCTGATTTTCAATAAGAAATATCTCTTATTTCCGGACCGAAAAGTGTCAAGTTCAAATTTCTCAGCAGATTATTATTTGTCAACGTAAAAAATACACAATTTATCATACTTCTGGCAGATTCCGTATCTTTTAGGCTACCCGAGACCGCTTACTTGAATTGTAAAATAAAGCATTAAAAATATATCACACCTACCTAGTTCATTAGAGGCAAAAAAGAATTATTATATCGAGGGGATAGCTCTTTTTACTTCCACCATCAGGACTTGTGTCGAGTCAACGACGTTGAGTCCTTGAGTCGAGGCGTGAGAGCGAGGACGAACCCCAAGGATCGAGGGAGACACCACGATACATCTATCACGACACGATCAGCATCGCTGTGGGTCCTGATTGTCTCAGGCTCAGGAAGTGAGTAATTACGGGAAAAACCCGACGCTGCCTTTCACACACCACTTCATTCGCCATCAAAACTCACTCCCTTCCGATTCATGAACTCTTAATCATCATTCTGGGTATTAAATATAATGGTGTAAAAGTCGTAATAATTTTTCTTTCAACTACATACAAGTAATTAAAAAATAATTATTTGATTTAATTAAATTATAGCCTTACATTTCACCGAGGAAATCTAACATAACGAGCAGCGAATTTTTTTCTCAGAAATTAATTAAACGTAGCTGGCGGTGGTTTATTGATGGATAAATGTACAGGGTGTAATAGAATGATCGCCAAAAATTGTCGAGGATGATTCTTGAGTAATCTTGAGCTAAAATTCCTATAAATTTGGGTACAAAAATCTGATGGAGGAGCTAGCCGATTTTAAAAGAATTTTTCTTTATTTTGAAGGACCATAGCGACCAAACATAAGTATTCACTGGAACCCCATTATTATCAGTTCTCCCTCTATTTGCACATGAATGCGAGCTGACTGAATATTTTTTATAAGAATCATAATACACCGCGAATATAGGGTGAAACAGCGTCTTGTAAGACTGTTGGAAGATGATAAAGAGACTTCTAAAATCATAAATAATTCCGAGCTTTTTTTGCCGTGATCCGTTGGATTTTCTCCGAACGTTTCGTCTACAACTACGGTAGGCATCATAAGCAGTTACGTGTGCGCAATCGATGTGTTGTTTACTATATCAAAACTGCCCGGAATCAATTATGATTTCAGTCGAAGCGAGTCGTGAAAGCTTACACATATGAAGGTCATTTGTATTTTAAGCAGCTCTAGGTACAAGAATCATGGCGAACTAATCAAAATTATTATTCGCAAACAATCTTCGAAATTAGATTATTATTGTATATATTGTTATATCTTTCGGGTATTAAATGATTGTATGACAATTAATAATAAATCCTCTCGGCCTGGAAATCATGAACAGCAATAATGTTGTACTTTACTGAAAGGACTACAGGAAAATATTATCGATGGTTTATTTATTGTACGCATCAAACTCGAAAAAGGGTCGAAATCTCGGAGATAAAGAGATCGGAGGTAATGTTATTGGAACCCGCCCAGCTTAGCTGGTTCAATTACTGGAATATATCCTCTGGATACATTATAAAAATACGAGAGGAAGGACATAATCCAGTCGGAGAGAGGAAAAATCAATGATGCTTAAAGGAAAAAAGCATTTCGTGATGGTGATTTTCAATCTCAACAAACGATGTTTACGATTACCGAGTATTTTGGTCGCTCTTCCGGGTTGCTTCGCTTATATGCGTCCATTTTGGAAAATTATTATTAAATTATCCCACACTGGCTTTCCTCCAATCATTGATCAAAGCTGTTTCGATTGGATTTGGCTTAGAGGATTACATTTGGCCGAACCTTTCGAATAATAATAATATATTCATATTTATGATTAAATTAAATTAATTTATATCAAAACGAGTAATTCTTTTTTCATAGAGGGTGTTAATTTAAAAAATGACCCCACGTGAATATTTCAGGAAAAAAGCGAGCAATCGAAACGAAAACTACCGAGACATATTATCAATAATTTTTGTTCAGAGGGAGACACTTTTTGACGTATAACTGACATATAGTTCACCCCTTCGTCTACCCCTAAGAAATGTTAAATGGAAGGTCCCGGATTGTGATACCTACTTCCTTCATTTGAAAGGATTCATTCTGGGTCTTTTTTAAATTAACACTCTGTATACTAAGTCCTGACATTTAGAAATAACGTATTTTATCTTTAGAATTAATTCAATGGTATTAAACACACTTAATGTAAAATAAATTATTAGCGTTTACAATCAAATTCTCTCATTCAAATTACACATAAATTATTAATGTTTCATAGGATTTAATTTCATATTACTGTACCATTATTGCACTAGATTTATATGAAATGATGGTTGTATATTGCAACAATTGAACAATTGGCCCTTCAAAATATGTAGTTGCCTATCTCATATTTGAGTGATCATTATTTAAAAGTTTATTTTAACGGGCACATTTATCAGAATCTAACAAATAAATCAGCATCAGGTATGCCTATACAGATTGGGTATTACTTATCCACGATTGCGTTTGAAATAAATAATTTCAGGTCCTAAAAGATCTTTTTTTAGAAACATTCCACTGAAACCTGAACATCATGGAAACATCAAGAATCAGAAACAACATAAATATTTGTTTGTATAATTAGCAATTTGCGGGTCAACTTCGTGAAATTATGAATGGAGAATGGGGATATCTCGCAGGACACTTAGACCTCTAATCCTTTTCGAACTCATCGTGTTAGCTGAAAACGTCAGACGCAGAAGGGAGAACAGAAGGTTGTGAATTCTCAAAAGTGAGAAGAAGTTTACAAGTCCTTTAGGTATTTAATTATTAACAGTCTCCCCTGAACCTATTTGGAATGAAGAAATCATAAAAATTGACAGTAGGTAGATACGATTGGCTACCCGATATATTTTTGGGAACTTTAAATTCTGCAGTTTTTCTACACTTATTATTTTATTTTATACCCTTAGGTTAAGTATATTCTGAATTTGAAAATAATAGTTTTTTCACTGATTATTAGTTTTTTGACTAGATATTAATACTGACGTATCCCGTAACCAGATGGTAATAGCTTAAGAGCGTATTCTTTGGAAAATTTTAAGTAGAAAGTGCCCTATTCACTTTTCTTGTTGTCACCATGATTGTCACCAAAATTGTCACCATGACAATATGACAAAAAACCTATAGGTACGAAATTATTTAACCGTTAACCTTAGGTCTTTTTTTTGGAGATTTTGGCTATTTCGATGCTCGTAACTTTTTTACTGTTCATCGTATCGACAAACGGTTTTCACCATCGTGATCAGCGACTCAAAATCTATAAGAAATGATGGATCGCAAGATGTCGCGGATAATCTTGAATTTTGGCTCTCCCCAAAATCGCCGGTTCTGAACACATATGAAACTTTACCGTTAACCGCTTATAACTTCTTAACTTTTGAGTTTTTGGCAAAATTGTATTGGGAACTTTCCATTTAAAACTGTCTAAAGACAGTTTTAAGACACTTTTAAGCTATGACCATCTAGTCACGCGGGACAACCTGTGTACTGTATGTAAAAATTCTGTTGGGGGTGATCGCATAAGAACCGCTACAGAGCCGGGGCGTGTAGGGGACTCCAAAATATAGTGATTTAACGCAACTTATCTCTAGACTAAGTTGACCCCTGCGAAGTTTCAAGCCCTGAAAGAGGGGATTCAAATTTCGAAAAAAATCAATATCTCAGCTATACTTGAACTTAGAAAAATCTAATTTCGTACACGTTGTGAGTGTACCAAGAACATTTATTATAACAGCAAGTAGAGTTAAATTGTTATCATTTTAAAGAGTTGATGTAAGAGATGTTGCACCCTATAAATGTTACATAATTTTTTAGCCTGTTATAATTATTTTTCAAAAAACTTTTGTCGTTTTCGAAAAACAGAAAAACTAGTAAAAAAAATTGTAGTTTAGTACCTAATCAAACCATTGACAATCCAAAAGATTTTTGAAAAATAACAAGAGAAAAAATTGTGAGAAGAAAAAACCAAGTTTTGAATTTTCCATGATTAGATTAGGTACCTACATAACTGTAATATTCTTTTTTATATATAGTTTTTCGGGTTTTGTTAAAAACGATAAAGTTTTTTGAAAAATAATAAGAGAAATAAAAGTTCATAATGAAATACTCCATAAAATAAAATACAGAACAATTTCTTAAATCGACCAACGGTTTGAAAAATTATGGAGAATTTTAGGGGTGCAATATCCCCTATAATAATCCCCTTTGGAATGCGACTATATTTTACTCTCCTACTGTCAATGAATGCTTTTGGTACACTCACAACGTGTATAAAATTTAATTTTTCTAAGGAGTTCTAAAAAGAAGTTTTGTAGTTTGAAACTTCTATTTCAAGGCCAATAATTTTTAAGGGTTGGAACTTATTATACTCTCACACTTTGGCGCTCACATTTGGTTATTGTTTTTTCAATTTTTATACCGTTTTTCCACTCTCTATTTTTTTTATCGTTAATGACCATTTAAAGGATTCATGCAATAAAAATCGTGATGGCCTATTAGGTAAATAATAATTATTGTTCCCCTATTAAGTTTAAAGTATTCTTATATTTCCATTTCCTGCAACTATTGGGCTTATATTTATTCCTCGATTTATTCATACCTGCTACCATTAGAGACAGCAAGTCACGCGGAAAAAATCAGATATTTTCACCTTTCAAGCACTGACTTAATTTGAACTAAGTCTTCAACCATTCGATAAGATTGTATAAACGAAGACCTTCCAAGTGTTGATGGGGCGGCCACAACAAAGGACACGCAACTCGTAGAAACTGAATTTAGTGTCCTCTAAATAATTATTATTACACGCAAAAAAACCACCTTCATGAATATACACAGCAATAATTATTAATATTTTTGTATACTGGTTGTAAGTGTATAACTTTCTATTTTTTTATAAAAATATATTTCTGTATACAGAGGGTTATGAAAATTTCATTGGGTCAGTTTTGGGATATCGAAACAGGTTAGAGATACAGACTTGGTTAATAATATGGGGACAAATTGCGCTTTTTAGGAGACCTTCCATGCCTTTCAGATTTCAAAATTTTTTCATCATCATTATTGATAATTGGAAAAAAATTATATTTGCAATTTTTTCTTGTGTTAATAACTCACTCTGTATAACAGCTACAGTTCCAAAATTTTTAATTTATCCCACTATGCATAGTTGACATGTAGGTACTACTGACTATGACAAAAAAATCAAGGCGATTTAGATTCTGCATGACGATAGTCAACTGTTATCTGTATACTGTTCATAGGTCTAGTGACCTATGAATTTTTTTTTTTTTTTAATCTGACGGTTTCATGGAATATGTCCCTTAATAGCGCCACTTTTTCCCAATTTAACCGAGTCTGCACTACTACCCGTTTCCGATATCTCAAAATGGTCCAGAAATGGCCCCATGAAATTTTGTTTTGACCCTGTTTAATCACAAAAAGAAATGATGTTGACACTTACATAAATAAAGTACATATCTATCCAACATCAAATCATTTGAGATATCTATTAAAGATCCTCTCTGAAGGACGCTGGAGGATGGTATGTTCTACTAATATCAGGTCAATTATATTGCGCTAAAATAACCAAGAAGTAACTCATCCAGCAGCATCGACTGGGAGTGACACCAGGCATAAACCTGGAGTCAACGAGATTACCCGATCGATTCGTTTACCCTTTGGACGTGCACATAATGCCCTGGTGACATTAAATTGAACGGTTCGTGAGACAAGAAAATTAACCACGTAATAATGCCGATCGTAATGATCCTTCCGGGGCCAAGCTTATATTCTCGATTCGGACAATTGGCCCACTCAGCCTGCCCCCTTGATTAAAGGTCGCCGCCGGGAGTTTTGCCGACTGAATTTCGAATTGCTTAATTAGGTTTCCAGGTGCCGGCGGGCGGTATCGACGTGGGACGTGCTCCAATCTTAGGTTATGTGCCATGAAAGACTCGCCACTTGCATATTAATACACGCTAATGCGTGCGTGTGCGGTAATTTAACCCCAACCCTGCAATGCCAGGCGTCTGCATAAGATTTGAGTGTATATAAAAAATTCTGACATACATTTTGCTTGGTCTTAGTATAGCTTTTACCCCACTAGGTAAAGTGCAGCGTATTAAAAACTCGCGTTTCATGAAGAAATATAATAATTTGATTATTCATGCTCTAGTTACCATGCTAATATCAGTAATAACAGTTAAATTGAATCTAGAATGGACTGATGAAGAGATCTTTATTTACTTTATCAAGACAGAGTCAATAATGTTATAGCGCAAAGTTGAAATTGCTCGTTCGACTCATTATTGTAATAACATCGGCGACAGAGCCTATCACGAGCAGACATCGAACAACAGACTTTCAATTTCAACTGGGACTACACCAACACCAAGGCATTAATGTCATCAAGGCATCTGCGCAGAAGAAATTGAAGCAACATACCAACACATGGCTAGTATTAAAGGAACCACAATAATTATTATCGAAGGAAGAATTAAGTTACTCTGGAAGTTTTGAATTCGAGAAACTCTCCTCTACTCTCGTAAGTCGCTAAGGAAGTGACGAATGATTGCGTCCGCGTCATCGTAGATAAGTACTTCCGCCTACTCGAACCTGAATCTTAGTAAGTCCTAGTAAGTGGACACTGACCATCGACCTTCTCGCTGTCCTAATAACCGCCAGAAATCGACTCTAGACTAAACTGACCCATTCCCATTCTATCTATACCTATGACATACAACACTGGATCACGTACAATTCCACTGGAGATGAGAATAAATGAATGCAGTATGATAAACGAAGATAATTATTATTGCCCTCGTGATAATCGTGACTGGATGGAAGATCGAACTTGATCTAACAAAGTTCTTATTTATTGAGTTTAATATGATTTATAAATAATATGGAAACGTCCCCTTGCAGGAACGATATTTTAGGACTGCGTGGATTTTTTGGACCCTAATATCTACGACACTGAACAAATAATTGACATTCTAAAAACGCAATTTTTACCGCCAATGTTTTCTACGCAAAAAAGGTACTCTTGGTTATAACTGCTAACGGAAGCCGTTTTACAGAAAAACGGCAATTTTTGATGAAAAACTCGGTTTGTATGTTTCAAAACATGTGTCGGAAAACTAAGGGTAAAACACTTCGCTCAATCGTAAAATCTCCGCCAATGAGTTCCGCCAAAGGTGAGTTGTTCTCAAACAGTTATAATATATAATAATAATGTTTATTTTTGAAGAATATTACATTCTTTATAACTATAATACTATAATATAATACTTAATTAAATCTACATTAAATCAACCTACTTTCGTTTACATTTTTTTCCTATACTAGCTAATTATTTCTTTTTGCTTATTTTGCACTATCATGTTTTATTTTTATTCTCAATACCTATGTTTATGTCTAAGATCGCGTGGTCAGTAATTTTATTATCGTTATTGTTGTTTACAATATCTATTTCATACCTATACTTATGTGTAATGTTTATCAACAATGCAACAATCTGATAGTGTCCTACTTTCCCTTGTCCATTGATTTCTACCAAATATTCACCATTTTCTTCTTTTTCTGTTCTATTTTCTTCTTGTATACACCACAATTTACATCAAAAACATCATGACTTACATCCATATTCAAATTTAATTTTCTATTCACCTCAACACAATTGATACATTTCTTGTTTTTTTCGCAGTCTTTTGATAAATGTTCTCCGCTGCATCTAAAACACGCCATTCTATTTTTACATTCTTCTTTTTTATGATTGTATCCCCCACAATTGAAGCATCGCTTTATATATACGTGCTCGTAAACAGTTCTTAAAATATCTTCAGAAAATTACAAAAATAATCTTTTTTTGACACCCTGTACCTCACAAATGGTGCATTTTCGGACACACGTTAATCTATTTTTTTTTTTGTTTATTATTGACCAAAGAATCTCGAATTTTTTTCGCATATTAAAGATAATACCCATACTAATAAAGTATAATTTGGTTTAAACGTGTATCCAGATGGTCATCCATCTGTTTGCATATTGTTTGAATGGAAAAATAACTACCTATCCATAATATTACAGAATCTATGATCGCATAAATAACATAATGTATGTATATAACACAGGAGTGTGGAGGTTAGGAGAAGTGATACGGCTCAGGAAAACGCAGAGGAAGTGGGAGAATAAGAGAAGACTCCTCTCAGGAGATATGCAAACTAAATTACATATAAAAACAGTTTTTTGTATATTTTCTGTTCTCATAATAATAAAGATTTTCCATTATTTGAATATAAAATATTCTAGTATAGTAGGTATAACAGCGGGTTAACTAATTAAATTTTACAGATCCTAACATTTTGATAGAAATTCTTTTTCTTCCCCTTACCATAATTAAAACGCCAATTTCAGAGCTTTCAGGAATAATAACTCCCAAATGGTATCATTAAATCTTAAGCTACTCGATGAAAATACTCACAAAGCGGAAAGAATAATGTCGTCGAGGTAACCAAAAATCATCAAAACGAACTTAAATACAACGAACCGCTGCTTAAATTCCAAACGATATTAGGTAGTAGCAAATCAAAACGAAATTCAAATACCTATTAAAAGTCCTGCGCTCGAACTAATATTCCTGCAGAAGCATAGCTGGAATTGAAATATATTAAGCAGCGGGAGCGCACCAAATTGGCTTGCCATACCAGCCTATACGTTTCCCGACAATCAGAACTGCGCCCTTTCGCAAAGCGACGTAATAATTCCACGATATCAAAGCCCAGTTTATCCTCTAACCGGGCAGGACTTTATCTGGATTTCTTTCGGCCCGTGATTCGTAATAGAGATAGCTGAGTCGACTCTCCGACTCGAAGGACCACGTACGTATAATCGGGAGGGGCAGTTAGTCGTGCTTCGCAAATTTGCATTTTACGACAGGGGTATATCACTGGATTGTTTAGGTTTCATTTTTAGACGTCCTATGGTAGGTATGTGCTCGGATTATTAAGTACCATAATATTTTACTATATACACACACTGCTTTATTTTTTACATCTAACATAACTAATCTTATATTGTCTCTTGAATAGTAAGTTTACTGCTTTGGGCGCAGCCACAAGCCACAACAGTGCGGTTTTTTCTGTGACGAATCTCTATGCTTTATGAATCCAGAAATTACGAAAGCGAACAATTTTTTTATATTTTTTATTTTGACAGCACTAGAAGCAGTATTGCAGCGGTAATCTCTCTTCTGGAGCGTAGATTTCACAGCCTTTGTGAACATTTTGTGAACACATCTTTTATGTGGATTATAAAGTGGCGGAATATTACAAGGTAAAACTCCTTCTCTCTGCTACGACATTAGATGAAAAACCTAATTAATATAAAAAAATACCACGTCGTATCAAGTTTTTTCCTACTTAATTTCCAATTTTATACAAAAAATTTGATTCTATAATTCTATACCTATATACAGGGTGTCCCAGCTTATTCGAAGCGGTCTCTGTAGGCCAAACGATGGACTTTTTCAAAAAACTTTTTGAAAATTCAAGTACAGGATCACAATGGCCATAATTTAAAATTATTTTGGAGTATACAGAGTGTCCCATATGACAGTGGCATATCAAAGTTATGTTTTTTTAAATGGAATGCTCCTAATGTTATTGCATTTTTAGATTGTCTGAGAAGAGAAAATAAGATTGACTTTTACAGTTGGTGTTTAAATTCAGAAGTTTTTGAGTTATAAACAAGTGAAAATCGTCATTTTTCAAGTTCAAAGCCCTGTACAACGAAAACGGCTGAAAATAGAGAAAAACGGCTTACATGTCCCTATTTTACTTTTTCATGTACTATCCTATCATATAGGTAGATAAAATGTTTATACAGGGTGATAAAAAATTTGAAAATTCTGAGATTTTTCCACGCGTCGCCAAATAAAAAAATCAAAGAAAGTAAAAATTTTTCTATACCATAGAATAGTACATAAAAAGTTAAAATAGGAACATGTAAGCCGTTTTTCTCTATCTTGAACCGTTTTCATTGTACAGGGCCTTGAACTTGAAAAATGACGATTTTCACTTGTTTATAACTCAAAAACTTTTGAATTTAAACACCAACTGTAAAAGCAATCCTATTTTCTCTTCTTAGACAATCTAAAAATGCAATAACATAGGAGCATTCTGTTGAGTTTTCTATGAAGTTGTTAAATAAAGTACTTATTATCTATTAATAAATGCTTCTATAAACCTTCTAAAGTACTTTATTTAAACTAAAACTCTCCAAACGTCTATACAATATTTTCAAAACTGACTTGTTTACATCAAAATTCTAATAATAATTGTAACTAAGTTATTTCAAAAACAAATCAAAAACAATAAAATAAAACTACTGCGATGCATTTCCAACACATTCCATTTAAAAAAACATAACTTTGATATGCCACTGTCATATGGGACACTCTGTATACTCCAAAATAATTTTAAATTATGGCCATTGTGATCCTGTACTTGAATTTGCAAAAATTTTTTGGAAAAAATCAATCGTTTGGCCTACAGAGACCGCTTCGAATAAGCTGGGACACCCTGTATACAGGATGTTCCAAATTTTCTTTATCAAGAGATATCCGCGTTATTTCAAAACAGACACAAATGAAATTTTGGTTGGCTGGTACACTGGGAAACAAAAGTCTGAAACCATCATCATCCTGAATATGACTGTCTGTTCCAAATGTGATGCTGTTGGATCTCCCAAGGAATCTTTGGCTGTCTGTGACAGCTGTACTTCCGTGCTTTGTGAATCTTGCACGAAACTCCAGACTACTGAATGGAGGGCAGTTACCCTGAAGAGGAGATCGATCATATACCACTGCAGTGACTGTGTCTCCAGGGGGTCATCATGCGGACAGGACAAACTGAGACAGTCACTATTAAGCTACTTTGATCAGGGGCTGTCCCAGCTCGCTAGTTCCCTTACGTCTGGGATTGTTGGGGCGATTGAATCAAGAATAACTTCTACAATCATTGCTGACCTGGAGTCAAAACTGGATGCAGTTCGCAAAGAGATGGCCGCCGTGAAACATTCTAATGTGGACCTTGTTAGACTTCTCACCGAAGGGCGTGAAGCTCTTACACAGAAAACCCCAAGGGATGTCGCAAAAGTTCCCGCTTCAGTCACAACGAATAAGTCGTCCGGGCGTTGTGACACTTCAGCAATAAAGCAGGCTGCAGCTGCAGTTGCTCCTTCTAATCAGGTTTCAACTCCATCTAAGTCTCCTGATCTGGGTGGATCTCGGCCAGCTCATCGTCGACAGCGGAGTCTGGCGTCCGATACATCATCAGAGAAGGGCCCGCACTTGCCCCCTTCTACTCGGTCGCCCAAAACAGTGAAAGCTGCACGGCTACCTGATCAGCCCCGGTATTCTGTGGTAGTAGGATCACGTAAGCTGAGTGAAACAGCTGCTGTTTCTGCTGCCAAGATCGCAAAGAAGACATCCATCTACGTTGGCCGATTGAGCAAGCAGGTTTCGGGAGATGTGCTTGCTGACTACCTCGCTTCAACTTTTGGCAGGGAGGAAGACTTTAAAATTGATGAACAGTTAGTGAAATCTGGTGATTACCGAAGCTACAGAGTGGAGACCAGACTGGAGTTACTGGACAAACTGATGGATTCTTCGAAGTGGCCGGAGAATGTATTGGTCAAGAGGTTTCGCTTTTTTCGACCAAGGACGTCAACATCAGGGGCAAACAACTGAAAGCCACTCAACTGCCAGATCGACACCCCCAAACAGCTTATACCTGAAGATTCTGCATGTCAATGCCCAGTCTATCCGTGAGAAACTTCTTGACCTCGAAATCCTGGCTAGTGAAGGTTTTTATGATGTCATTAGTATTAACGAACACTGGTTGAACTCAGATGAACTGAACCTAACAAGTTTGGAAAACTGCCGTTTCTGGCTTTTGCAGGTCTGTGAAGGGTCGCGGTGGGGTTTGTATATTTGTGAGATGTACTCTGAATTGTAATTCCGTGGATGTATCTCGCTATGTTGCAGAGTCGGACTTTGAGGCTGCTGGAGCTTATCTGGTGGACCATAATGTGTACGTCTATTCAATCTATAGAACCCCAGATAGTAATTATGATGAGTCGGTGACTAGATTGTCTTCTCTCCTGGATACGGTGAACCTCGTGAGGGACGCGGTTATTGTGGCGGGTGATTTTAATGTGCATTTCAGCACCACCGGCTGCAAGACTAGCGATCGACGAGCTATTGACCTGTGTAGCGTTATGGCGTCTTATGGTCTTAAGCAGACAGTCTTTTTCAATACAAGACTGAACTCATGTCTCGACAATGTGTTCACCAATGTCGGTGAGGGACTATGTTCTACTTATCCGGTAGATACGTCACACTTAACGGATCACCTTGGGATACAGTTTCTCTGTCCTTGTTCGGAGCAAGCCTCTGCCCCGCGGGTCCGAGTATGCTGGAGACCAATCACTGACCTCGGTCTCTTTTATTACTACAACACTGTTGAGCAGATTGACTGGAGTTTCGTAGCCGATGGTCAGATTGACATTGAGAGCAAATTTGATATGTTTATCGACCTTCTATCGCAGGCACTGGAAAGCTGTTTACCTCAGAAAACCAAGATATTAAACAGAAACCAGAAATGCGACTCTACTGGGTGGTTCGACGCCACTCTGGTGAGTATGCGGGAGAGGCTGAGAACCTTGACAGCACTGAGCCGGGAAAACCCAATCCTGGTTCCAAAACCTACCCTATCAGATTATAGGAAGCGGTATCGTAGAGAGGTTTCCAATTGTAGGAAGAAAGCCAATGATGATTTGATTGGTAGGGCAGCCAACAAACAGTCCGCCATGTGGAAGATCATTTCCGGTAATAAGCCTAAGCCCTTTCATACACCCAGTGATAAATTGAATGCTGAACAATTTAATGAGTTTTTTGTTTCGGTGGCGGATAAGATAGCAGGTGGGTTACATTCTGGCAGCAAGACTTATGGAGAGTACTTGAGGGCCGCTGATACTGTTGCACCTTTGGGACATTTTGCTTTCAAACATGTAACATTCAATCAAGTGAGAATGATCTTGGATAATATTAAGAATAGCAACTCAAAAGACTGCTACGGTTTCAATACCAAAATTATTAAAACAATTAAAAATCTAATAATTTATCCGTTAACTAATCTCATTAACCAATCAATAACGGTTGGTGTATTCCCTTCGATGTTAAAAATTGCGAAGGTTACTCCCATCTTTAAGAACAAAGGTTCTGTTGACAATTGTGATGACTACCGCCCCATATCGATACTTCCCGTACTCTCTAAGGTGTTTGAGGCTGTTCTAAAGGATCAGATGATGGACTATTTTGAGGATGGGTTGTTTCTTCCTTGCCAGTTTGGATTTCGTACCAGAAAGTCCACAACACTTGCTATAGATCATCTGGTGAAGCAGGTAACTGAAAATTTTGAAGAGGGGCTTGACACATACGCCTCATTTTATGACCTTACCAAGGCCTTTGATTGCATGTCTCACGGTATCCTCTTGGAGAAGCTCGAGCACTATGGGTTCTCGACGGATGCTGTGAGGCTGTTGGAGAGTTATCTGTATGATAGGCTTCAATATGTGGACTTTAAAGGTTGCTCATCTGTACCCAGAAACGTTCAGCGTGGGGTCCCACAAGGCTCTGTGCTCGGACCAATTCTGTTTTTGGTGTATGTGAACGACATAGTCGGGTTCCATCCGAATGTTGGTCTGATACTCTTCGCTGACGATACTACTACATATCTAAGTTACAGACCACCAACAGATATTAGAGATGCTGTGTGTACTGTGCAGTCGAGGGCTACTGACTGGTTTTCTGCAAATGAACTAAGCTTAAATGTATGTAAAACCCAAAATCTGAACTTCAGCCTTCGGAATATCACACCCCAGCTTCCAACATCTAAATCTGTCAAATTTCTGGGGGTGTATTTGGACCCTAAGCTTACATGGGGAGAGCACACAGGTCACTTAGTGGCCAGACTGGCTAGTATCGTTTATCTGATGCGTAACCTTGTCAGGGTAGTCTCACGGGAGGTCCTGATGGCAGCATATCATGGCTACTTTGCATCAGTCATGACATATGCATTGTTATCCTGGGGTCATTCGGCTCATGCTGCGGAGGTCTTTGGTGTCCAGAGGAGGTGTGTCCGTGTGATGGCTGGTCTCGGTTATCGTGACTGTTGTCGGCGGGCATTTGCTAGCCTTCGAATACTGACTTTGCCATCAGCATATATACTATTATGTCTTATATACATTAAGCGAAATTATAACCTGTTTACTCAGCATAGCGACGTGCATAGCTACCCAACAAGGGGCAATCTGAATGTACTGCCGGACTATTTTCGGCTTGGGAGGGCCAGAACCGGTACATCATACTATTGCATAAAATTCTACAATGTTCTACCAGCTCACATTAGAACTCTAGATGAGAAAACCTTCAAGAAAAGGATTAAAAACTACTTGACATCTAAAGCCTTCTATAGCTTTGAGAAATACCTTTCTTCAACCTTCACTCATGTAAATGATATCTGACTATTGGGCTGGGCTCTGACTGAGGATCGACAATTAATGTGTTTTCAGTTTATTGTCTTGCCTTTTAAGCCGTGTTTTATTTGTTTTTTTTTTGACGTGTTTGTAATCAAACTGTGTAATTGATGTTTTTCTCTTTACTATCGAGCTATATTACTGTGGTTCGAAATAATGTACCAATAATTTTTACTTTGATTTGACTTGTGTAAACACTTAAATGTGTATTCACACCAATAAATTATTATTATTATTATTATTATTATTATATTTGGAAATTTCAAACATACTGTAGGTTTTGCGGTTGCACCCTCAATACCCTTGCCAAGGAGTAAAAAAGAACACACTTTGAAGTCGTTGCAAAATGAAATTATGCTCTCGCGAAACTTTCATTTCCATGGTTGCACTTGACGACAATAAAAGCGTAACTATATGGTAACAAATAATAATAGTACTCAAGTCAAAATGCCAAGCTTCCGGGTTCCATAGTCACGGTTTAATTTGACAGTAGTTTGTCAAAGTTAATCCAGCGTTGTTCGTTTTGAAAAGACCTCAAGGTGTTTTCTCTTTTACTCCTTTGGCAACGCTAATTTGGTAAGCCAAATATGCTTAGGTTTTGAAAACTCGCATGTAATTGTATTCAAAACAAGGCCAATAACCCTGCCAAGCAAAAAAAACAAACTATCGGGGTGTAACTTGTTAAAAGAAGTAGGGGCGGATGATTATTTTTGGGGGTTGAAAGGCGCAAAGTTGTCTTGAGTATGGAGTCGTAAAGCCTTTGGAGTATATTTGGAATTTACCAAATTAAATTTGTCTCTGTTTTGAAATACCCTTGAAAAAGAAAATTTGGGACATACCTGTAGTAGTTATGTCCCGGTATGTAGGTTCTTTAGGGGCCAGTAGAATCATCCTCAAAAATGTCCTCAGTTTGCGTTACCATGCACAAATTCTATACTATACAAAATTCCATAGAGGACCTTAAAGAGATGTTAAATCCAAATTTGCAGCACCGTGTGATTTTTTTTTACCAAGTTATGCCAAAAAACGTTTTTTTTATATTTTTACAAATATCTCGGTTCTTATCTATGGCACATAAACAAATGACATATCATTCTTTTCGTTATGGAATTACCTACATTTTTTATATAAATAAATTATATAAATATTATTTTTGGTACACTAATAATAAAAACAATATTGAGGTTTAAAGTTAGAAAATTATCTTTCGAATAAGGTTTTTTGCAAATTACTTATTTTTTTTTTGCATTTTAACGCTGGAAAGCCCTAGTAGTTTTTTGAAGAACATTCAATTACCGTTACGTTGATTGGTCAACCATGAAAATCCGATAAACGAGTCTCTGGTAATCCACCTGCGAAATTGTGCATGTCGAAAATTGGTATTTTATCCGTTTTTTTTTTTCGTTGATTTTTTTATCTTTTGTGAGTGGAATTGTAGCGTGTATCTATTTTATTCATGAAAGTGAGTTTTGTGTGAGATATTGGGATCTGTCAGTGTATGTTTTCCCGGTGCTATCACGTGCGTTCTTAGTTGCGTAAAAACTTCTAGTCACAATGACTAATTAAACGGTCAATTTATATTAACTCGGAAAACACGTCACCAATGTTTTTCTCAAAAAACTTGGAAAAGGGTCAGAAAAAAACTGAGTTCTACTCTTCAACCAGAAAAAATCATCTGCAACAATAAATTGTTGTAATATTTTAAATCAAAAAAGCCGAACCACGAACTGATTGCGTCAACAGGAAAATAAGTCTTTATCGCTCTCTATGGCGAATCCTACGACGAATATCGTTTCAACTTTTTCTCCCGCATGGGACAAAAGACAAAATCGGATCTTACTTCTTTACCACCATCAGAGTGAGCTGCTCAGCAGCATTCATTTCGAACTTGTTACCAAATCCAAACATGGCTTGGCAATATCTTGGAAGCGGAAACCTGAGGCTGGAAGAGACATAAATGTGGATTAGAACCCGTAATGAGCACTAAAGATCCAATTCCATCTTCATATCTCGAGGTTATTTCGTGTGCATGCAAAAACGATTGCGGGGCAGCTTTTGGCTGCAGAAAAGCAGGATTGAAATGCTCTGCAGTTTGCAAGAACTGCTCAGGTCAAAAATGTTTAAACGTCGCGGAAATCACTGACGACAGCAGCGATGATGAAGACATATATTTGCTAACCACGGTTCCCCTTCCTCGCTATTATAGCCGAGCTAAGAATTCAGACAAAATTTATTGTGGAATAGTAAACAAAGAAAATGAGGAAGAACCTGGCCCATCGAAACGTGCTAGAAAAAAATTAAATTATAATCTTGACTCTTATAACAGCACTTTGTAATTTGTTTAACTGACTAAACTTGATTTTTCTTTAAAAAAAATACACTCATTATGTTTTTTACTTCAAATTTAGCAACTAAGCATGCAATAAAGATTCAAAATAAAGATTATTAACTTGTGTGTTTTGCAATTTAAAATATTGAATATTTATGAACAATATTAGAAATGTTGCACATGGAATGTAAATTAAAACAAATGCTCAATTTTTCATGATAGTTTTCGAGTCGTTGACGAATGTATTCGTCAATTCAAAATTGTACATCACCGACATGCACATGTTTGCGCTTAAATTGCCGGAGACTGGATTATTGGATTTTCAAGATTGACCTACCAGTGCACAGGTAATTGACTGTTCTTCAAAAAACTACTTGGGCTTTCCAGCGGTAAAATGCAGAAAAAATAAGTAATTTGCAAAAAACCTTATTCAAAAGACAAATTTTTAACTTCAAACCTCAATATTATTTTTATTATCAGTGTAACAAAAATAATATTTGTATAAAAAATGTAGATAATTCCATAACGAAGAGAATTATATGTCATTTACTTATGTGCGATAGATAGAAGCCGAGATATTCGTAAAAATAAAATAAAAAACGCTTTTCTGCATAACTCGGTAAAAAAAAATCTCACGGTGCTGCAAATTTGGATTTAACATTTCTTAATGATCCTCTATCGAATTTCGCATGGTACAAAATTTGTGCATGATAACGCAAATTCAAAATACCATTCTACTGGCCTATCTATTGAGTTGAGAGTTCATCTACTTGCAAATATGACTATTAAATATTATAAGAGAGATTAATGTTGTCCCAATTTATAACCCTACACCCTACACGGTTAAATATATTCTACGACCTAGGAAAATTTATACAGTTAACAGTGTACATTAAACAAATAATTGAAAGTTAGCATGCAAGAAGCTGAACTATTCCATTTGAGCATGCAACAGTGAGACAAAACCCAAAGCTAACAAGCAAAAACTCTATTCACAATTCACCGGCATAACCCGTCAAAGATTCTTAGTTTATTAGGGATCAAAGGCGGTTAAGTGAGAGATCTGGTAGCTGGATAGAGCATCAAGGGCAATTGAATATCCTCAAAGCGACACTGAGGCAATCAATCAATGCCCAGCCTCTCCTCTAATTGAGGAACTTTGGCAGTAACAACTAACAATCAATGTCGACTTGATAATACACATCTATTGATTTAATAATTAATGACATTTGTATCTACCTCGTTTATAATAATACGTAGGTACGTCAGTACAATACAATCAGTATCTATTCACTAGGTAAGTCGTCGTTTTCAGATTATTGCACCTGTTATATTATTATTTCCCCAATCCTTTATGACGATCGGGAATTCAATAATGCCAATGCGGGAGGCTTTACATGAAACACGATCGACATGGATGACTGCAGGAAAAATGCTTATACAACTCCATAGAAGTTTTTCAATTATTTCATGACTTGAAAAATTGACGGAAGTACAGTCTGGTGATTTTGTTCGCTGAAATTCAACATTAACCTCTGAGCTTAACCAATAACGAAAGAGTTTAAATCTCGTTCAAACCGGTAATAGGTTTAGGTTTAATTTACTAGGTTTCTTTCACGCAAACGGGTAATTTTTTAATTAATTGATTGATTAAGCTCCTAATCTGATCACATCGCTTGAAATCTGATTAGCCATCTAAGTGGTAAATTGGAGTACTGAGTCATGGAATAAATAATATTAGATCAACCTTTAAAGCGTTTTTTTTTATAGAAGTAGATTAATGGAATAAAAACGTTACATTTTTGCGTGATCAAATGAGTTATAATATTGTTTCACTGGACTGTTTCACAGTACCTATGTGAAATCGTGCATTTGTATCAGCGATCAGTTCAATGGCTGCACTAAATTTAAAATATAAGTTCTACAAGAATTAATTGTAATGTTAAATGTAAATTTAAATTTCATAACTGAAATTTCTTGAAAATTCTGGAAAATCATTATACTACCGAAAAATATAGTAACTTAGTCTCTGGACCAGGTAACTTTTTATTATGTCCTATATTCGAGGTCCTTGAAATGGATATGAGGCTATAAGCAGAGAAATTAGAAATTCCCTTTGAAGTAGTTTTAAAATCTGGAACCCCGGTGAAAAAAAAAAGAATATTTCGTGGAGTATAAATCTGCGCAAAGAATCTGTTTTCTATGAAAGTGTCCTAGGTGATACAGTAGGGCATTATTTATTAACCGACACTAAACTGATCTAATTAAAATTAAAAAACATAAATTGTTAATTCAAATCAGTTAGGTACCTATTTGTATTAAAAATATGTAGAAATGATTTGCATGACGCCTTGACATAATACCTACGTTCCCTGCTTATACAGCGTTTGGGGATAGCAAAAAAAGCTGTTTTCAATATTCAAAACAAAAAAAAAATTCAAACTAAAAATCGCTGCAAGATTCTGTATATTTACGGGAATTTCGAAAAACTGAAAGGTGTGAATGAGAACATGGATACAATAATTCTTTATCTACATTTTCATCAAATTTGCGATTTTTTTAACCTACCTAATTTTGAGATGTCGTCACCATCTTTTGCTTTTCCTATGGTCGCCATATCGGACTTTCACATGGATCTCCAGTCACCTTTGAAAATGCAACTGAACCGGGAAAGATAGTTTTTGGACATTGTGTGCGGGGGGAGGGGGGAGGTAGAAAATGTATATGACCTAAATTGTAGAGCGTAAAATAAGCAACAAAAAATTATCCTAAAGCAATTTCAAATGGAGAGCCAGGTTATTGCAAACAAAAAATAACATTTATTCCAAGATGGCGGAGAATACACATAGGATATCTTGGTCGACAATTTGCAGCTAAGCACCCCTCACACAATACACAAAAATTAGCTTTCTTGGTTCACTTGCATTTCTAACCCGTTTTTTCGACATAATGACTGGACTAATGAAGAACCCATGGCAATTAGTTGTCTCCCATTATTTTGCAAGCACCTTTGGCAACGGAAAAGGATGCTATCAGTGCTGTATACCTTCCTGGTAATGCACCTGTTTCTTCACCAACAGCTAATTCCAGTTCCTCAACATTTTCATAGGTCCTGTAGGACGCTAATATCTTTTAAATATTGACATATGGGGGATCTTTCTGGCTATTGAACTGAGCTATTGGTTCCAATCCCCATCTCCGGATTTCCTTCATTCGGATGGAATCTAACAATGCTGCAGTTTTGAGCAGGGGTGCGATCTTGCGAAACCACCTGGTTTTTCGTACCTATCAAGATGTGCAGAGATACGTCTGACCAGTTAAATTTTCATTGTAGATAATTGAACCAAGCACTTGATTGTCAAAACGGCACACACTAGTACAATAAAATCAAATTTTACTTGTGGTCATATTTCTTGCATCAAATGTTGTTGTCACAATACCTCGTCACAGAATAGAATAAATCAGAAGCTAAACTCGCCGGCGGCGCCTTTGATCTTTTAGAGACAAGCCACACCTCTAGTGGCCATTGCTTCATAGTAGAAACACATCATCAGGGCCGCCTCAGAATAGGTACAATTATTCTATTCTGTGGGCCCGCATTCAAAACTAATGAATTCTCATCTCAAATCATGGCGGATCTCTATGGGTCGAGTAGATGCGCGAACTCGGTATTTTTATTTAAGTTTATATTCTGATTGTACCTATTCTGTGACCTCGTTATGCCTATTAAAAATGCCGTAATTTGTAAATTTTGACACGTCAGTCCAAAGGATTGTTCTGGGAAAATTTTGCTTTTCTTCTTTTTGATTCACAAAACACCTACAAAAACTGGTACGTGGAATGGGATCTTGAACGCCATTTAATTTATAATCAAATTTCTTGTGCTATGGTTTGTACTTCTGTGTGTGCAACACTCGAAGTTTTGTCATTGTACTTTTTTAAAAGAATTTTCTGTTTTTTCCAAATATTTTGAGAAACGCTGTTTTTTCAACATTCAAACGTCATATTTAAAAACATGTAATTACGACAGTTTTGAATCTTCGATGCCCTATTTCACATATTACCGTTTCCGATAGGAGCAATATAGAGAAGGATTATAATAAGTAATTGTATAGAAATGTCCAAACTTTAAATTGCTTCAAAGACTTTATTATAAAATCTGGCTTCGAAGCTAAATTATTTTTTTTATAAAATTGATGTAATAAATCTATTTCTATTTTTTTATTACATGGATTGACGTTCTAGCAATCGTTCGCTGAAGGTTTCAAACTGAGAATTTGGAAAAAAAATCATCTTGCTTCACCAGGGAGTAAGATTTGCAATTTTTCATCATTGCAGCAAGTTTTAACTTGATTGGTTCCCGTAAGCAACCTGCAGAATTTGATGTTAAATTAATCCCGTGCCGCTCATTTAAGCAGTGTTTGATTATAATTTGTTAAGACAGGTTACAAGCTATGGCCGCAATTTCAAAGTATGTTCACTAGTTTTAGTTGAGATTAATCCTGTATTAGCTTGGCAAAGTAAAACTATCTATTGAACCAGTCTGAAAGCTTTATTGTAAATGTAGGGACATACTCTTTCTTAAGACATGAGAATTTTTACCAGAAATTAAAGTTACATTATATTGATTGGTGTTTTATTGGTTGATAGTTGGCCAGACTCTATGTGCGAATGTCATTAATTAGGGTCAAAATATAATTTGCGTGCAGTTGATAAAATTTTCTCTTGTGGTTCCTGGTCAAGTCTTTGTCATATTGTCAAGTAAGCACAAATGCCGGAATACTTTAATATTGATATTTCATAATAATTACAGAACGTCACAGCAAGCAAGTAATTCAGGTCAGGTCAACATGATTGTTGATTCAATAGTTGATATTCCAAAATTACTAATAAAAGCTAACTTGCAAGCTTGATATAAAATTGGGGAAAATAGGTGATTGACTTGCTGACTTAATCAGAAAAGTTGAAATAAAAGAATTGACTCTCCAATTGCGGTGGCTTTCCGACTCCGCCCGCGGAGGGAGTAAGTGGCCCGCACTCTGCGAGCCAAAGTGAATCTGGCATTCCGCTAGTTAAGCGGGCATACTGGGCAATAAGGGCAAGTACTATCTCAGTGCGTTTAGTGAAGTGACTACGAAAGTGTCCTCATGAGTCTTCTCTGATAAACGGAAAAGCTGACCTCGCAGCGGCCCAAAACTCCTTAGACCGACTGGGCCATCTAACATGTAAGTACCTCTTTTTGGGTGTACCAAATGATAGTAGGTAATAGATGATTGGCGAGTTTTTCATAAACAGTTATGTACTAGGGCTCCACAGGTTTGAGTCACTATAGGAGTATGTAAACATTGTTGATTCTAGCATTTCATACTTTTAGGTGTTTTTTAAAATACATAACCATTTTATTTAACCCCCCTTTAATTCGCGACAATATCACTCAGCAGTGATATTATGAATTATAAGTGTTTAGATGTAGACGCCACAATAAACTTTATTTTTCTTTTTATCAGATTTTGATTTCCAGTATAGCACGTGACCTTAATTCCCGTAGACGAGAATTCTCCTCGTTTCCTTTGGTAGAAAACGAACATCTCCACTAGAGAAGCACGGAGCCTGATGATTACGCCGTCAATGCTTCTAATAAAAGTTGCACTGCAAAAGCCACGAATGCATGAACTGTTTAGTGTCCAACTAAGGGTTTTCGCTGACTTTCGTTGACTTAGCACACCAAGAACGGCGAGAAAAATCTGATAACTGATGGAGTTCGAGTTAACTTCATTATTTCATTACGTTATAGGCTACAAACTGTTTTTTCTGCATCTATTACTATTACTGAATGTATATGTAGACTTATAAGTTATAACCTAATTATCTTTATTAAGAGTATCATTATTTTTTTAATGTTGACGCTTTGGATATTATCTACCTACTTCAATTTTTGATATTTAAGGGGAAAAAATGTATCTATATAAATGTACCTACTTGTCTATTCTACACCATTACAGAATTTATTCTCGTTTAGAAAGTTAAGAGTTCTCATCTCTTCATCGCCTCGTCCATAAACCTCTTGCTCTTCTAAATCACATAATATCTACTTATGACGTAAATTAATACTTTCAAATCTTAAGGCCATTATGGATCTAATAGTAGTGACAGGCTTATCAGATACCTACTTTAGGATTATGTTATATTAAATTTGCAACGTAACATTGTAAGTAACCCAAGTCCTACCCAACTCAATGTCTGCATTCACTGTCTTGGTCTAGCGTAATTATTTCCCCCTGATAGGGTGACTGATTCGGACACACCCTAAGCCCCGGAGCCGATTGAATCACATCTTACATCCCGCGCCGGTAAAAGGGAACATTAGCGACAGTAATTCGGTGTCCGTATCTGCAGCCGCAGACCTGCAGGATTAGGCGATCTATCTTCCGGGTCGCCATCGGCAGATTATCGAGAGTGCGCGAAGGGATCGCTAGTGAAAGGGAGTTGGACCTTCCCTTGGGGGTTAAAGAGGTATCATTTACACACTGGGAAATTACATATCCCCTGTATAGGGCCTAAATACTGGATTTAGGAGGTTGACTATACGGTATCCGGATATAGATATTGTGGTATGTACTTTCTAATCCAGGTTATTTCACTAAAACTCTTCAATAAAAAATAAATGAGCTAGACTTTTTTTACTCTAGAAGACTCTAATTGAAGTTTCTAGCTCTTAACGATCTAGAGGAATATTTAAAATTTATTTATTGATGTGGTATTATCTTGAGGATATCTTTTTTTTTAAAAAGGGGATTTTTTAACTTTTTGTTTTTAAGTTAAGGTAGGTATTTCAAATTTAGTCTGTCAACCAGGAAGAATTTATAAATTAAATGGAATTCTTTCCATAACAGCAATCGTTTTGGAACTCTAACTTTTCACAAAATTGAGAAAAATATCTGCGGTGAAGTCTTCATTTTATTGAGCTTTAAAATCACTGTTTTCAGGATAAAAATCGTTTCTTTCCCTGCGCTATGATTTCTTATATCACTCTAGACAGTCTTATTATAAATATTAGAATATAAATTAAGAAAATCAGAAAATTATTTTCTAATGCTCGAATTTGTTAAGGTCTGAAAAGTGCAAATAACTCTTAAATATTAACACGCAGTGATGCCACAGTAGCTGCATCTATAAAACTTCCCTCGTAACTCTAAACTAAACTCATCCCATCGGCCGGTTCCTCTGCCACGGGGACTCCCTCGACTGCTGCAGCAGCAGGAGACGGTGCTGGAGTTTTACGAGCAACCTCGCCTAACAACAGGTAACTAGTTGTCGATGTAAATTATCCCATTTCTAGGCTGAGAGGCCACTTGGGCCAGACACTACGACACCTCCGGTGCCCATACACACATTTTACGCTGTCACGTGAAGAGCCTGCGTCCAAGCCTATAGCCGGACCTCCCTCCAGGCACTGATTGACTCCAAGCAACGTTGCCGAAATTTTGTGTTTTTTAATGAATGTTATGATTTTGATTCACCAGATATTATGTTTCACTCATAAGCAAGTTAAATAGGGTAATTTGTATGTATTTCTTGGTCTTGTTGTGATAGAGGGCTTGAAGTAGATTTAAGTTCTGAAAGCCCGCCTAATCCACCCTAAGATTCTCTAAACTTATGTAGCTAGGCTTCGTGACTTTTAATAAGTAACTAAGTTGATATTAAAAATTAACTATCTACTTATTAACTCTCTACGTTGTATAACTAATAGTGACTACTGCAATGGATTACTTCCCAACTAACAATTTAGTTTTCTAATTCTGAAGCTACAGAACTTTAAGATTTTATTGCTATTTTCTTACTGCTTCTCAAATGCAATTTAGTTACATAGCAGCCGTGAATACGATAGTTTGTTCTACAAAACAAAATGGATTTATAAGCTTGTTTCTAGGATGTTCTTATAATAAAATTATAAAATACCTTCCATAATAATTAAAAAATTACTTTATAGTAGTTTACACAACATGTCTATAGAGCATCCAAACTGCTAAAAAACAAAATTGATTCATAAATATTATATGGAGATGTTTGACGATAGTTATAAACATGCACCTCTTATTAAACTGTTTTTTAAAGACTTTGTGAAGCATTTATACAGGGTGATTCAAAATTGAGTGCAAATATTTTAAGGGCTTATTTACCAGCCAAAAATAAGAAGTTTTTTTCATATAATCGTATGTCCTAACTTGCTTCGTTTTCTAGATACAGGGTGTAAAATTTTGAAAAAAAATCGATTTTTATCAATTTCTCAAAAACCTCTCAGCCGATTTAAATAAAATTTTATAGGCTTATTTGTTATCATAAGGGCATTCCTTTGATGGGAATAACATGAATTTATTAATTCCAGTGGCGTCTCAGGGGGCTACCTGAATTAAATTAAATGAATCTCAATATTCGATGTGAATTTATTAGGTACTTGTTTTAATAGGGTCTGGCACAGATTTTGATTTTTTTCTTGGAAACAAAGCTAGATACGAGTAAAGCTCAAGAGGCAAAAAAGTTACAATATTGACCGCTTAATCTAAAAAAAAAAAAAAAAATTGTCAAAAGAGCAGTGGCGTACCATAATTTTACCTATAAGTAACAAGTAGGTAGCCCTCGGAGACGCCACTGGAATTAATAAATTTATGTTATTCCCATCAAAGGAAGTTCCTTATAACGACAAATAACCCTACCAAATTTTATTTAAATCGGCTGAAAGGTTTTTGAGTAATTAATAAAAAATCGATTTTTATTTTTTTATTTTACACTCTGTATCTAGAAAACGAAGCAAGTTAGGACATACGATTATATGAAAAAAACTTCTTATTTTTGGCTGGTAAATAAGCCCTTAAAATATTTGCACTCAATTTTGAATCACCCTGTATAATAAACACCTCTTATTAAACTGTTTTACACCTCTTATTAAACTGTTTTTTAAAGACTGTGTGAAGCATTTATATAATAATGTTTTTATAAAAAAAGCATTTATATAATAATGTAGTACACAACAAAAAGGTTTTATGAAAAGGCCGCCATGCTTAACACACTCCTACCAAGAACAAACGGTAGCCATTATGATCATTCGAAAATAATATTAAAATTTTTTAACATGGAAGTTAAATATCAATTGGATTTAATCAAATTTTATATCTTTCTACTTTAAAGCACCCTTGTATTCTAAAAACATAAAAATAAAGAGTCCAAAAAAATTTTTTCTAATTTTTTTATTTTTTTTCCTTTTTCAATATTCATCAAATTCGTGTGGGGCATCAAAATTTTCCAATATAAATGCTATATAATCGACAATAAATTTTTCACCGCTGGAAAATTTGGAAGATAGGCACTCCATAATGTTATAATACTTATAATAAAAAGCGTTCATATACCACAAGATTGGTAGAATTTGTAGAAATTATATTTTATAGACATTCTCATAACCCTTGTAAAATCCTAAATTCTTAGTTGGGTTATTATGCACAAAATTTATATCCACTTCATTTTTACCAAAAAATTAAATAAATAAATAATAAATAAAGATTATGATCTCTCAATCACACGTCAACCAAAAAAATCAAATCCATATAAAATAAACAGCAAATTAACGTGTATAAATTATTAGGTATTATATCAGTAAAACTAAAAAAATGTGGAAAAAGTTAATTTTAACTATAGTTACTCTTGCTAAACCGTCCGCTTCTAATATCTCATGAAATTATTGTTTTCTGAATTTTTAAGACCCTTCTGTCCTCTTACTCATTCATAACAAATGCGTTATATGTCTAATATCCATGGAAGGTACCTACGGATTTTAAAACTTTTATAACACTCGCATAATAATTGTCATAACTATACAGGGTGATTCATAATATGTGCGCAGGACTTCGCGGGATGTGATAGCTTGTTCAAAAATATTAAAAAAGTTTCGATTAACTTGGGTCGTAAAACCTATCATTTTCGAGATACAGGGTGTCAAGAAATTTTTTTTTTCAGTTTTTTGACGATTTCTCATGAAACCTTTCAGATAAAAGACTAAATTTTTATACACATCTTATCGTTAATATTATTTACTTTTTGAGCTTTGACTAAATTTATTTCATATGGCAGTGGCGGAGATTTTGGGGTTGCATGAAATTTTTTTGGCCCTAATTTCTACTACGACATTGCGAAAATTGGCCTCGTGGAAGCCCGTTTTCTACATAAAAAAGGTGCTCTTGGTCAAATACTCTAATGTGAACTGTTTTCGAGAAAAATAGCAATTCATGTTAAAAAACATAAAAGTAGCAAAATGCTTTGCTGTGAACAAAAACATCACTTGCTTTTGATAATTTGTTTCACTGTCTTTTATATTATATATAATATTTTTTTTTATTTGTCCTCCTAATGTAGATAATATTAATGGCAAGATGTTTACAAAAGATGGGCTTCGTATCTCAAACATTTCCTGAGATATCTAAAAAAAACTGAAAATATTTAATTTTTCTGGAACCCTGATCTCAAAAACGGTTTGTTTGCGGACCCATGTTAATAAGAATTTTTTTTCATATTTTTTAAATTTTTGAACGAGCTATCACATCCTGAATTCCTGCGCACATAATGAATCATCCTGTATTTCACCTTCAATTTCTTACTCTTAAAAAAAATTCAAAATCAGCAGTGAGTGAATAAATGTAGTGCAATTAATATCATTTATAGAGGTGCCTTAAAGAATAGTTACTCCGAAGTAAATTAAAATTGTTACTGCAAATAAAATAATTAAGTTTGAAATCCCTAGGTAATGAGCAATTTTATCGTATAACTTTACGAACATTTACCCTCGGTATCCTCGTAAGTGTGTTCATCAATATATTAAAGTATAACTCGACACTTGCTCCAGTGGGAGCAAAGGCTAGATTAATAGCTTCGGTATGTGACCATTTGCGCAATTTTGCTTTAATTTTACATTTTTACGGGTATACTCTCAAATTAGAGTTACTTAACACATTCGCGGACAAGACGGCTGTAGCCGTCTTACCTCTAGGGACAAGACGGCAGCAGCCGTCGGATACTTAAGCTGCTATACACAGCAAAGCGGCTGGGGCCGTCGAAGTTCACATGCATTTTCTATTACCCTACATTATAGTGTCCCAGCACAAATACTGCAATTTTCTGTAGTGTCCTTACTAATCTAAAATAATACTAGTTGCAAACCATAGTGTCATTTTAATATATTATATATATATACAGGGTGTCCCATAATATGTGGGCAATCTCCCGGATTTGGGTAAATTTCGTAAAAATAAATGAAAAAATAGCTATAAAATTAATTCCTCAGATACACCCCTACAAAGATATTAGCTGTTGAAGTTGAGGGTTGAAAATCAATTTTTTGCAATAACTTTTTTATTTCTTGACCGATTTTGATAATTTTTGGTTTTATTTTGTATTATTTTGGACTGTTTAGAATAGTGTTTCATAATCTTTGATAGCACATACATAGACCTCGGGATGGCATAACGCCCTCATTCACTTGAAAGAAATTAGAAATTAGAAATCCACATCATCCTTCTAATTTAAAATGTAATAATTCATACGAAATATATATATATATATACTTGAAAGAAAACAATAAAAATAATAATTTTACAGTTTTTTAAGGTTAATTTCCTTTTTATTTGACATTTTTTACATAAAAAATGTCTCTTTATTTATTTCGATAGAGCGAACCGTTATCGAGATAAACGTCCTTCTAAATAGTTGATGCGTCGCAGGAACTTTCTAAATTTCAAGTAAATTTTAACAAGATGGCTGATCTATGACAGTAAATTGAGCAGGAAACAAAACAATAACTTAATTAAATACACGTCAGTGTCAAAGATTTCATTTCATGCAGATTCAATTCTAACTGATTTTAAAATGAGTTACACAAACGCTGAATGGTACAGAAAATCAGTTAGAATTGAATCTGCATGAAATGAAATCTTTGACACTATTTGACGTGTATTTAATTAAGTTATTGTTTTGTTTCCTGCTCAATTTACTGTCAAATGTCAGCCATCTTGTTAAAATTTACTTGAAATTTGGAAAGTTTCTGCGACGCATCACCTATTAGAAGGACGTTTATCTCGATAACGGTTCGTTCTATCGAAATAAATAGGAATACATTTTTTATGTAAAAAATGTCAAATAAAAAGAAAATTAACCTTAAAAAACTGTAAAATTATTATTTTTATTGTTTTCTTTCAAGTGAATGAGGGGGTTATGCCATCCCGAGGTCTATGTATGTGCTACCAAAGATTATGAAACACTATTCTAAACAGTCCCAAGTAATACAAAATAAAACCAAAAATTATCAAAATCGGTCAAGAAATAAAAAAGTTATTGCAAAAAATTGATTTTCAACCCTCAACTTCAACAGCGAATATCTTTGTAGGGGTGTCTCTGAGGAATTAATTTTATGGATATTTTTTCATTTATTTTTACGAAATTTACCCAAATCCGGGAGATTGCCCATATTATGGGACACCCTGTATATATATTTTAATAGTGTCCGCGAATGTGTTAAATATTATCTCCAGATTCCCTTCAAGTACTGATTTATTTTCTCTACGACTATTGAATAATACATTCATTATCCTGCTGATTTTAGTTTAATAATAACCTGCTCTCTTCGTACATAAAGACAATAGAAGGACATTCACGCAGTTAAGTTAATCACAGCTCAGCCGGTGGAATTATAACAGAAAAATCATCAGTTACACCCTGTCATGGCATGGAGCGTATTCATAGCACAGACACAATACATTTAAGATGGAAATGACACGGAGACTTTCGAACAGCAAACGAAATAACACGATCGCACTCCATTACAGTCTTCTTTTAACTTAGCTTCACGAACACTAGTTGTGTTTCATTCTTAGTCGGATAGTAGGAGAATCCAGATGATGGCATAGATTTGTAGCTAGCAGGGTGGTAGAAATACAATTTTTAACATCCATAACATCATGGTATCATCATGATCATCATGGTACTTCTCGAAGCATAGAAGCTAATAATTTACATTAGAACTAACCAAAAATTGGTGGGAAGGCCCAGGATGATTGAAAAGTATAGATATAAAATACTAAAACAGTAAAAGTACTGTTATGGTATTCCTTTCCCCCCTTATTTTTGATTATTACTATTAATATTTCTATTTAAAAAAAATTTAATACCATAAACAACAAAATTTGTAATTATTCTATGAGGGCACTCTCTTTCCCAGGTGGGTTCAGATAGATATTTCAGTATATTTTCTAAGTTTGAGTCAAAATAAAATATAGAACAATTATTATGTAATTTGAAATTATTATTATCTTGTTTTTTTTTATAACTAGTAACTTACAAATTTTTTTCAAAATAAAGGAAAATCTAACCTACCTATAAGAGCTCTGAATCTGACTATTCTCTACTTAATAATTTAAATCAACAACTACAAATAATTTGAACCAAACAACATACAATTCCGTGTCCTTCCTTGCACCTCAAACTTCCTTGCACCTTTCTCCAATATGAGCGTGTTCTTCTATTTTTACTCGTCAAGATTCTTTCACCTGCTCCTCTAATTTTAATCTTTCCTCTTCGCTGCTTATATTACTCCTTGGTTTAAAACATCTCTTCTCTCCTCTACTCTCCCGTCTACTTTTGTTCTTGCAAAATAATTTCTCTCGTCCTTTTACTTTTTTCCTGACAGATACTCTTCCAAATTTCTTATCTCTTGATTATTATTTATTTCGTTCTTTTATTTTTCTCTTGGCAGATACTCTTCCAAAATTTTTCAAGTCTAATTAATTATTATTCCCGACAGTTACTTTTTTAAATCTCTTCCTCATTAATTATTATCCCCGTTGCTATCAACATTCTTCATCTTCATTTTTTTTATCCACTCACTTTTTAAAACAATCCAAAAAATTCACTTTTCACGTTTACAATAATTACCAATTACTACAATTTTTATTTGTTGCAAGTCATAAAGTTAATTGTCGTAATATTCAAATTAGATCCAAACTTAAAATCACTACCTTCTTACAGCTGAACCCAATTTTTCATAACAGTACCTATAACAGTACCTTCATAACAGGGTGCACCATGTATCCTTCTCTATATTGCTATCTCCTGAACGCTAAGAGATACAGGGTCGGTTAAATTAAAGAAAAGATGCACAGTTTTGTGGTCATCTCGAATTTGTCAAAACATGCAAGATATCTGTGACCGGTCCTGAAATTTCCTTAAAAAACTGAAAAATCGAGATGTCTTATTTTCGTCATATCTTTTTTATTACTGGAAATTAATAAATAATTTTTTGTAGGCTTACATAAGCCGTTAAGAGCTATCCATCTGACATTTAAAAAATTTTCAAGGCCTACTAGATCCAAGAGTTTTCACAGTCAACTTTCGTTTTTCTTATGGCCGCCATATTATTTTTTTATGTCGTTCGATATGAAAAAAATTATGGAAACCAAAAATTAATAAACATCAAAAAAAAAATTTAATTTTTATCTTCTTTTTTCAAAGAAAAATCTTTAAAAAAATCGTAGAAAAACGTCAACATTTGTAAAATACGCCGAAATAGTGCTTGCCTTATGTTTTTTTAATTTCTATATGATATTCGGTCTGAAAATGTTTCTTTTTTGTGAAGAAAAAAAGAAGAATAAAAAATTTTTAAATTTATTTTTTGAAAGTTTAACAATTTTTAGTTTTTATAATTTTTTTTATATCGAATAACATAAAAAAACAATATGGTGGCTATTAGAAAAACGAAAGGTAACTATGAAAATTCTGGGATCTAGTCGGCTTTGAAAATTTTTGAAATGTCAGATGGGTAGCTCTTGCCGACTTATGTTAGCCCACAAAAAATTATTCATTAATCTCCAATAATAAAAAAGATATGGAAAAAATAAGAAATCTCGATTTTTCAGTTTTTTCAGGATATTTCAGGAACGGTCACAGATATCTTGCATGTCTCGACGGAATCGAGATGGCCACAAAATTGCGTTCCTTTGGACTTGTTTAACCGACCCTGTATCTGTTAGCGTTAGGAGATAGCAATATTATAGAGAAGGATACATGGTGCACTCTGTAGATATAACTCATAAATAAAAAAAAATTGAATCAAAACCTTTCATTCCCGGAACTAATAATGTGGTGAGAAATTTGATAACTCGGTTTCCTCCCTTCCCTTGGTAAAGCTACAAAGAGTTTTTGCCTAGGTGTTAAGGTTTATTTTAAATTTGAAATTAAAGGATTGATAAAACAAACTCAAACGGATATTTTTACGAAGAATTACCAAAATTCAACTAATATAAGATTTTTAGACAATAAAATTATAATTTTGGCTTTCAATCCATTTTTTTTAAGTCATTGTAAGAGTAGGAGGTCGACTTAATCGTTATAATCAAAGTTATGATAACAAATTTCCATTTGTTTTGCCAAACAATTGCCATTTGACTCCTCTTATATTGAAATATTAACATTAATAGTTGCTTCACTGTGGTGTGCAACCTTTACTGTACCTTTACTGCGCGTTAGAGAAAAATATTGACCAATATCTAAAAGAAATCCCGGCAAGAAAATAATAAGTGATGTGTAATATGGGGCTAATTAACCTAAACAGATTACATTCTTATCTTATGGGTGATCTTCCAGGTGTGCGGGTTAATATTATTTATTAACCATTTTCTATGGGAGTGGACCACGATGGACCTTTTATGATAAAGGACAGAAAACTTACAATCCTCAAATTATCTCAAAATTACTATTATAGTCCTATGTATGTTTGTTGTTTATTGTTTATTCATATGAATGTGCGTACTAGAGCAGCTCACTTTGAGTTTCTGAGTTACCGACTCAAGCTTCCTTGGCAATGCAGTACTAAAAAGAGTTTTCAGCAGACGTGGAAATCCCAGTAACATTTACTCAGACCTCGACTCAGACAAAGGTTGTAAAGGAACTTTCTAAAATATCGACGTTTTTGAAAACAAATAATGAAACAATTTCGAATTATTTGACAGTAGAAAAAATTTCGGGGGAATCTGGGAGATACGACAGGTATTAAAAGTACTGAATATCATATTCAACGGTCACTTAAACAGCCTCTCACATACGAGGAATTCAGTACATTATTAACATAAATTGAGGGTGTTCGAAATTGTGGGTTTTCGTGCAAACGAAATAATACGATCCCACTCCATTGCAGTCTTGTTTTAACTTAGCTTTAGACACTGCCCGACACGGTTGCGTCGGCTGAGCCAAAGCGTCATAGCCCAGAGCAACAGCAGGCAAAGCGAATCTTGAAACGCGTGTCTAATATAAATAGCGTCTTCATCTCTCGAGTCATAATAAAAAAAAATATTCGTATGGACACGTCATTATAAGACGGAAACGAGAAGAGAGTAAAGAAATGTGTGTTTATTTAATACACAGTCTCTCCTCCAGGATAAAATTAATTTTTGGTTTTTATTTATTTGTGAATTTCTTTAAGTATAAAAAAATTACCCGCTATATAATTTTCCAGGAGGACATCAGAAGTTTTTGAGTTCATTGAAATTTAAAATTATAAGTTCGACAATAAATAACAGTTCTGTTATAGGAAGAGATAATTGTGCAAAGTAGGAGATTTAATTAGGTTTAGAAATAATAATTGTTTTTATTAATCCAGATTGTGTTTCATAGCGCGTTATAACTGGACCTAAAATTATATTCAGTTCCAGTTTCCTTTTGCTTTCAATTTTTTATGTAAATTAAGATAAAGAGTATGTGTTAAATGATTTTGTCAAAATATCAAGAGCGAATTTCGGCTTTAAAAGTGATATATGTACTGCGATTTTCATGTAATGATACCAAATTGGACGAAAATGGGATTAATGTCCAATTTGGCATCACCGGTTTATGTATATTAATATAAAGGCCACCGCTGGTCGGCTGTCTGTATAATTACAGGAATTTGTCGTTGGTTTGTCGCGTTCGAGTGGATTATCTGTAATGCCCAGGAATTACGGCCCCCATGTTGACAAGAATTAATATCTTAATCGTTGCAGGCTATTTAGGTAATATTTATGGTTTATTGCCTAGTTAGGATAACTTTATAACCAGTTATTATATCAGGGTAAAGCATCGGAAGGTATAGAATAATTATTTTCATAATTGGATTGTATGGAAATCTGCTACATTACATAGGTAGGCATTACTCAGCCCACGTTTAAATTAATTTACATTTTATGATTGAAAGTACAGAATGTAACCTCAGTTCGCTAGGTTAGGTACGAAAGAAAAACAAAGTTAATAAAATTGCTTCCACTGATATGCTAATAGATGGAAATAACAATAAGTACTTATTAGAGTTCTAACTCTAAAGCAACCCCTAAACAATAAAATAACAGGAACCTTTGGAAATATATGTCAAATATAAGCATTTATGCTTCTCTATGTTTCCTATCACAACTCCAATCTCCTTTATATAACCGTTATTTTATTATGAAATAACCGGAGTTTGTGTTTTATAATGTCCCGGTGGTAGTACGCTGACCTCGACTCGAATTCCTCATTTGATATGCCCATTGATTTTTACTGCAGGCATGCAAAATTCTACTGAATGGAGTAGGCAACTCAGTCGGCCTGCGGTTATGATGTATCCCGAAAAGTTAAACTCAACGCAACTAGGAACCTTTGGCCTTACCGAGATCTATCAAGGTCATCAAAACGAGTATGCATTACCTGGAAAAAAGAAAAACAGTATTAATCAACTTGGCAACAGTGTTGTTGACATTTAACCACGCACAAATTCAATAAAATACCAGCAGGACATGTTCAGGAGTCGACTTAATTTGACTGATGAGTGGCGTTTACTGCTTGTTGAAGGATACAAGAGATTTTTTTCACTCACCTTTAGATTATCGGAGAACAATAATTAGGGTTTTTCATCGTAATGCTCCAGGAATGAATAATTGAAAGTATTATACTCGAGATTTTTTATAGTACCTTATTTTATTATAGGAGAGTAATTTACCTACCTAGGTTTACCTTGAACATGATCCCTTTGATAAATTACACCGCACGCGATGTGATTATTTACGCGGTTGCTTTTAAGTACAGATAATTATTTTTTGAAACCTTACAGACATTTACATAATTTCAAATAAAATAATTTTCTAGTAGATTTAAATCGGTAACGTCTTGAAAGAGCTTACGCGTCACGGATCATAAATATATGATGTCATTACCATTAATTATTGTATCAATCTCCTGACCTTATTACAATCGTAGCTATGGAGTCTGTTTTCATTGAATTCATAAGATTTTTATTTTTCAAAAGTTATACCATTATAGAGAGTATAGAAAGAAAAGCAGCAATATACCTAATATAAATAATAATGTAAAAATTTTTAACATATTGTGCAAGATTCTTTAAAGAAAAGACTTGAAAATATCATCGTCTCAGTGTCCTTTAAAAAGCTTTGAGCTTTTGATAGTCTCCTTACATCAAATGCTTTCCACTCAACGAATTCAGGTTCCTTTTTCAATAATCTCTAGGCCTTAGAACAATAGAAATATGCCAAGCAGCGAAGAAAAACCTAATCCCCGTTTCGTCAATGAATCTGAACAAAACTAAGGAAATTATGAAAAACCGTATTATCTTTATTTAAAAAAAAATTTTCCATTTATTTATAGAAAATAAACTATGTTACCTACTAGAACTCATCTATGAAAAAAAAAACCTAAAATAATGTTGCAGCATTTTGCAACGACTTGTTTCAATACAATTATGTTGTTTCCTAACAATTTAATCTTTTTTTTTTAATCGTCAAAAAATATTTTCTTAAGTATAGTAAGTCAACCTCTTTTTCATTTCATTTCTTCTAAGCTTTGAAAAGCTACGAAAGCAGTTTTAAGATTCACAACAGATTCCTCATGACCAATCTGATATGCTGTCAATACCAGAAGGATTTTCAATATCCTTAAACGATTGATAAATAGCTACTACACAGTATTCAGGAATAGTAACTTACCCCTGGCGCTATTGAACTGAATACGATATTATTCTTACGGTTGTTCGGTTTTTACCTGGCTGAATAATGGCTGATAAAATCGGTGTATCAACCATCGAGTGAATAAATTTATTGCCCTTTAATCAAGAAAAATAATTGTCTTACATTATCGGGATCCCTTTATTAGAAAAAACTATGTGAAGAATGATTTCCATAATAAACGTCGTGCACTTACAAGAAACCGAACATCCTTATTATTATAATTACAGGTGGTGACAATGCAATAAAGCACCCTGCGGTCTGGACATCTTTGCACCCCTCCCATGTCCTTAATCAAGGTACTTATTTGAACTGAAGGATAGGAGAACCTCTAGAATGAAAATGTGAGCTTTGAACCCAGTTCAACACTGTCTGCTTTATACTCACTTATATTCATGCATTTCAATAATGATTTTCCTCTTTCCAAAGCTGAAGTTGAGTGTTAAGAATGAAAAAGTAAAGATAATCGAAATTTCTCTCGTATCCATATAAAACAACATAATTGATTATTTATCTCTAAATTGTTATCCTGCAGGACAATGATCTGTAGAGACTTCCACCCTTGAAAATGCAAGTGCTCAGTGTTACCGAGTGTTGCCAATTTATAGCCTGGAGGCACTTGACCGTTCTATTCATTCCATGTCGCTCCCCTTGAACTAAAACCCTCTTGGCAACGTCCCGACGCCTCTAACTCGCACAAGTGAAAGACTAATGACGCCAGCACCCGCAGGATTGCTTCATAATTTTCTCCCGTAACCTTTCCGCTATCAATTCCGGTCCGCCAGCGGCTCCTGCAGACCATACTTCAATAACGCCAGCTTTATGGTCGCCCGGAATTGGCTAAAAACTTCTAATAAATGCCTCTTTGAGACCAGATAATTGAAGGATTTTTTATCGCAGTCACCGCCCCTGTTGAAGAGACGCTCTTCATTAAACCTCTTTGAATGGGAAATTATCGGTCTCGCAAGTTCGCTAATTTACGACCCGCGACTTCTGTTTCCTGCAAGACGACGAATTTTATCCAAACACAATTTACATGCATAATTGAGCACGAAAGAATGCAATAATGTTTTCGGTGAAGTTAACCGTTCTCCTTTTAAGTTCCTTAAAGAAATGGACTGTATTAGTTCTCATATAGCTTCTCTTACTTCACCCAGTTCTCATCGTAAGTTATCGCTTCTTCTGATTTTTTAATAAAATATTTTAATTTTGATACTTCCATGAAACCTAATTTTATGAAATATTTTCAAGAAATAGCATCACGCGTTTTTTTAATAAAGCCCGAATTTCAGCAGTGGTATATTATTAAACCTGCTACATTATCAAAACAGGGGTGTCCAAGCAGTAAACCATCCCTCGACCTGATTTCCCCTTCCGTCCCGATATCTGGAACATTGTTGCGGATATCAGCCGACTTAGGGTTAACTTTCCGACACGATGAAATGAAAATCTGGCCTAATCATTATTTATAGTCGGAGCCTTAATGAAGTTTAAGTTCAGCAGAACTTAAATGAGATGTCGACCCATTGATTATATACGGGGTAGGCGGAGTTCTCCCTCCTATATGATAAATGAATGGACGTACTCTCCAGACGTAGGAAAGGGACTTCTACCGGGACTGCATAATCTGTATACTGCCGGCGCTCAAAGAAAAAATCACTCGCTTTTCTTCAATAATTCATGCGATCACCTCTGCAGTTACGTTTGATCTATAATGCAGTCATCGTGTCCAGTTAGCAGCAAAACATGTTAGATAAATAAATATGATATCGCTCATTCGAAAGAATAGTGACACAACTCAAAAAGTGCAATAATTGTTGAGGAAACCTGTTTAAAAATTTTTGTCGCTTTTAACTTTGTTAACCTACAAAACTACTTATCGGTAGGTTGTTTTTTTAAATGTGACATTGTTACATATACAGTGCGCGAGAAAAGTAAGGAATAAATTCGATAAAACGAAAAGCGCTGTTTTTTTGAATAAATAAAAAAACAGGTCGATTTTGTTTTTGAGTTCTTGAACTTTTGACATAATATTGGGGTATACAGGGTGATGCGCAAAAAAGTGGTGACGTCATCGGAATTATTTTTAAATAGCAACCATTATTTTTTATTCCATTTTTTGATACTTCATTTAATTGCCAGTATGGTAATGTAATCAATTTGTAAACTTAAATAAGGAAATTTCTGAGAAAACAGCTTGTGAGTCGAAATTGTGCACTTTTTACTGATGTGAAAATCGGAACATTAACAATAAAAATAAAATAAAAATCAAAGAAAAATGACTGTTTCCATGGTAATTTTATAAGATCTGTCTATTAAATTAAATGTGTTAAATTAAATTAAATTAAATCTATTAAATCTGTCTATTAAATTGAATCTCTCCAAATTAAGTTATTTTCACAGAAATTTCGTCGTTTAAGGTTACAAAATGATTACATTACCGTATTGGCAACTGAATGAAGTATCAAAAAATGGAATAAAAAATAAAGGTTGTCATTTAAAAAAATACCGATGACGTCGTCACTTTTTCGCGCATCACCCTGTATACCCCAATATTATGTCAAAAGTTCAAGAACTCAAAAACAAAATCGACCTGTTTTTTTATTTATTCAAAAAAACAGCGCTTTCCGTTTTATCGAATTTATTCCTTACTTTTCTCACGCACTGTAGAATCCGACGTTCTCACCACAAGCACTGAACTAACACGGAATGTGACAGTGTTGACGAGCAGCCCTTTAAGACTTCTCACCTAAAGAACAATGACAGTTGCGCCATCTAACGGTGACTCTTTAACATTCATTTGGTGTCGTTGCTCTACAACATTCAATAACATTTTAGGAACCTTTTTCACTATAAAACTCAATATAGCTATATTTTGAGATATGTTACTATTCTTTCGAATGAGCGATATGTCAATCACGATACGGATTATAAAAATAGTGGCTATACTCCTGTCAGCAGGTGCTTATTATCCAATTTGATTTGTAAATAATTAATTATAAAAAAATAAAGCAAATAGTAAGGATGTTACATCACAAGCAAGAAGAAACAAATATTGGAACACAAATCTTTAAAATATTTAGAAATTATACTTTCAAACAATTTTTACCTGAATAACTTGGAAGATCTTAAAGCTGTAGCTATATAGAAACTCAAGGATTCTTGGAATCATGCTTTTATTGTGTTCTTACTTACGACTATTAAAACTTGTGGTGAAAGTACAACGCGAAAACGTGAGTGAAGGTGTAATAGTAAAAATAATGAGCTTTGTGATTTTTTCTTACAAAATCGATAAAAAAAAATTTTTTCTTTGCCGATTTTGTCTGCTCTTCTATATAATATTTATCTTCCAATTGAATCTGTCCAACTTTGTAAGAGGATTCTCTTCATCTAGAAATCTATAGATGTTACTGGCCGCAGACGACTAGGTCGTCAATTCATTAATAGTTGAGAGGGTCTCCACCGCTAGTCACTTGTTTCAGGTGCTATTCCCGTGTGTGATGTCAGCAGTCTTCCCTTTGATCTAGGCTGAGTTGGATGCCGCAACTCGTGCCCTCACCCTCGTCAACTCTTTGTTTATTCATTTGGATCTACGAAAGTGTGCGCTGCCTTAAGTGTCCTTGTGTTCTTCACTGTCGCTTGTATTGTCTGTTTATTGGAGCGATAAATTAGCATTTTATTACAAACCAGATTTGATATCTGATATTGTTCATGTGCTTATATGCCGGATGCGGTTGTTCAAGGCGGTAAAATACCTTTTGATCTGTAAATTTTAAATACCAGGAGTGGATCTGATCCCGAAAAGTCAACTATTTTGGTTCAGCAAGCAAAACAACTTGAGGGTACAGATTTTATTAAAACTCATATGCTTCATAATTAATTATAATATGGCACTTACTTACTTTAAAATGCGACATTTTTCGTTGGTAAATGCACACCAAGTCTCGCATTTATGTCTTGTCAAAAATGATAGGGATTTATTTAAACCCGAATATGACGGCTTGGAAAAAACTATTGAAAGGTATATCGAAAGACCTTGGCTACAAAAAAAAATCTGGAAGTATTTTGAAAATTTATTTCTGATTTTATCAAAGGTAAAGATAAGCTCAATTTAAAAGGGTGTGAGAATTTGTAAATTGCGAGTTGCAACTCTAACCGACTGCATTTAACAATAATATCATCTCATATTTCTCAAAGTTTCAATCACAAACGAAATATATGTACCGTTATGATATTTGTACCTAGTTGAATTAGATATGGAGTAAGTGATGTGGTGACCTACTTAATGCTTAAATAAATATGAAAAACCTAATTAGCTCCGCTCGTTTTCTGTCTCTGCTTAGTTATTCAACGAAAAACACTACCTTAATAATATAAAACAGTATCGTTAAATGTCGTTTACCGCACTGAAATTAGTACCTACATTGAAGTACAGAAATGAGACAAAGCATAAAGTGAAAACATTACGAAAAGGTAAATGTCTGTTTATACCCTATGCCGCGGAGTATAATTAATTATTATCTGTTTCCATTTGAAACAATGCACATTCCACCATTTCCAACTTGGGTCAATACACATCAAGAGAATGAAACAAACCCTTTTAGTTACCGTTGGACCACTCCAGTATTTTTGCATAGAATTAATATTTGGACGACAATTCCATGTCTCGAATTTCCTATCCCTTTTACCTTTTACCCTTCTCTTTTTTTAAACCTTCATAAAAAATTCAAAATCTTATTGCACGTAATTATGAAGTCTCTTATTTTAAGTTCACAATAATCGTATACCGGGTGGATGACCATACCTCTGTGCTGTACATAGGACATTGTCTAATAATCAGTGATATGATGCCTTTAATTACGTGTAAAGAATTTACTCCCTACGTTTGAAATAATACATAAAGAATATATTTCGTTCAATGACAAATTTATATGAATTCTGATACACGGAGCCATAAGACTACGAAAAGACTCCGAAGCTCGGAAAACTGTCATGTGTTGACAATGGTCAACACATCTTGGCATATTTTGAGGAGATAGTCCATTAAATAAGCCAAAATATACTATATACAATCTGAAAAAGTAGTTAACAGCACCGATTTTTTTGCATTCCTTATACCTTCGGGAACATTTATTACCAGTAACCTCTGCATTACCTTGAAAAACTAGAAAATTATGGTAACTCCTTCCCTCCCTAATTAACCCAAATAGTAAGAGTGATAAAAAAGTTATGAAAATTCAAAATTTCCCCTCGGAAATCGTCTCTCGGAGCTTCTCGGGATCGCTGCATGATTACGAATCAAAGGTCCAAAAGCAAGTGAGGGTAGTTCTAACCTCTCAAAAACACCCCCAAGAAGTGGCAGTAATACAAAAATAATTATGTTTCGCCTCGGAAATAATCTCTCGGGAGTTTTCGGGGTCGCTGTTCAGTGATCACGAATTCAAGCTCCAAAAGCAAATGTGGGTAGCTCCAACCCTCATAACCTCCTCAAGAAGTAGTAGTGTTACAAAAAATTAATATGTCGCCTCGGAAATTGTCAGCTTAAATTAAATTCTTTAGCTTACAAATCAACAGATTCGTGATCAGCGACCCTAAAAACCCCGGAGAGACGATTTTCGAGGCGAAATATTAGTTTTTTGTACAACTGCGACTTGTTGGGGTGGTTTTGAGGGGTTGGAACTTTATTGTCGTGCGGTCACTTGCTTGCAAATAGATCCTCCATCTGATTCAACTTTTAAAAGTAAGTTTCTATTTTTGACGCAAGCTGTCTAGAAAAATTAACTTTTAATTTACTTATACAAGTTGAATGTGTTATAAGAATTCCAAATTCACGTCGAACTACGAGTATAACACCAAATATTTTTCCTGGTGAAAAAAATATATCATAAACGGCGAATATTTCATGGACGGATATTTGAAAATTTTGCCATGAAAAGTGAAACCAACAATATATTTATACATTAATAATAATCTTCGCTTGTAACCGAGTTGAAAAGTAAACTACCCCTAAATCTAAATATAAATTTACGTCGTTTTTCGCCTGTATCGTATATTATGTAGCGCGAGTTGTGTCTCCGCAACACAACTGAAACAAGATTACAATCCGTAAGTTCTGTATGATTTACAGCGACCAAGCAACCCTATGCATTCAGACCGGCTGAAAAATACCCCGCCTTGTACTGAAAAATGTCCTGGGATCATACATCATTAAAGGCAGAATCTTCAGAGACACAGTAGCGTTCGCGAGGTAACTAGATGTACTTTAAAAATTACTAGAAAAAGTAAACCATGAAAGAGTAACTATCTTGTACCTAAGGTAACTCGTAAATCATTCTGGAGTGTTCATTAAAAATGATTAACACCAAAACACGAGAATTTTGTTTCACTTACCAAAAATACGCTTACAAAGCGATAAATAACTTTCTTATAGCAATTATTATTATTTCCTTTTTGCTCTTCTATTTTAAGTAAAATGAAAAAAAAATGATTCTTATAATACAAATAATTTATTTCTATCTAGATTGCGCTATTTTTTTACTTTATAAGTATTGTGTTTGCACTTATAGTCATGTGTCATTGCAATAATTTCAGATACGTCCGGCTTAATTCAGGAATTATAACGTGTACCAATTCAGTGCAATTTACTTGGTTAAGTCGTCGTGCTGAATAATAATGTTATCTGAATAGATTATTAATTAATCTATTAATTGCTTGGAAAGTAATTTGACAAGTGTCAAAGAAACTTACCGACATCATTTATAGCCTCAGGTCACCTCATGTCATTCATTTGCATCGATAGTTCACATCAAAATGAATTACTCTGTTCGAACTGCTACGTTAAAAAAAATTGGAGTTAAAAATCAATCATGTACCTGTGTTTATCATCAGACAGATGATCATTAATTTTTCTAGGTACCTACATTTTTTGGGAAATTGATGAAAATAGTAATCATTATTGTTTTGTTATACATATTATATACTTATAAAAAAACACCATTAGGTGTTTATGAATACTACCTACTTATTTATTTATAAATAAATATAAAAATTATAAATCCAACCTTTCTACTACTATCAATCAACAGTACACATGGCATGTAATTAATGAGGGTATCTATCTCTGACCGCTTTTTGGCATTCCATCGATCCCTCGGGCTCTATACAGTCTTGTTTGGAAATTTGAAACAACATAGGTAGGTAACAACCAAAACACTTGTGATATATATTCAGTCATTGAAACCGTTACTTTCTATAATATTGATTGATGAGTCTTTTAATATTCGCATATCTAGTGGGTGGGCCATCGAAAAGGTAACAAGCCTAATAGTTTGTAAAGTGAAGATGTATGCGAAAAACGCCGAAACAGGTCGATTTTGTTATCGGGGGGACATATTTTCGTGACAAATTTAAGTACCCAAGTTGACCCCCTTGGCAGGGGTAGCTACCCTTTTGCTTATCATCATAGGGAACAGCTATCGAGTGATAAATCATTTGAAAGATACTTGAATTCTCTTTACTATTTTAGAAAATTTTTTTTTAACTCAATCTCAAAAACGGTGCATTTCCGAACACACGTTAATAGGAATTTTTTTTGTTTATTTTTGACCAAAGAATCTTGTCTTTAATTTTTTGGTAATATTAAAGATACTAATAATAAATAGCCTGTATAATAAATGTTATATAGGGGCGAAAAAAATTTTCCAGAGAATTTTAGATTCCAATTTTATAATATTTTTTTGCTAAACCTGAGTAACCATTCTTTCCTACGATATGGCCGGCGTCCATTATTCTTAGTTGCTCACCCGGTACAATAACTCAACCGTTCAATAATGCTATCGAGAATAATGTTACCTGAAAATGCTAGCTCAAAGCATCCCTTCAGTGTTTGATGGGTAGGGGTGTTTCTCTGGTAACACTCTCCTCAAATCAGCAAGTGTATTCGATTACACTCGCTTTGTGTTATAGCTACTAGTTATGTATTTGAAGGTAATGAATATTGTAATGAAAAATCAGCATATGCAATATGTCACAGTATTTTTTTTTCTGACATGTATCTCGCGTCATGTATATCTTTAGATTAATTGGTAATCAAAACTCTGAAAGTACTTTATTACTCCAATGGAACGATATATGCGATTTTAATTTAGAACACGTGACAACCAATATCTTTGCATAGTTTCACTTTATAACTTGACAGTATAAAAAGTCCATTAAGAAGCCTTACATCAAGCCCTATTAGAAAATTCATCACCCTGTGCCAGTGTACCTATCCTTCCTGAAATTGAAATCCAAGAAGTAAAAAATGATTTACAGCTCTACATTGAAGTCTGGTGGAGTAAGCCTGTGTATATCTTTAATGCCGAGGTTCAGAATTCAGAAATGAAGCCGGAGCTATATTTCGTGTACCGACGTTCTTAAGGAATTATTTCAGATGGAGGAGTTGAATTCCTACGCCGCTTTGGGAAACGCGATACCTACTGTGTCTCCGCTTTGAAAGACTACATAGCCTTTGCCTTTAGTTGCCATCAGAATCTTCCAGGATTTCCTTTCTTCTCTGACAAGTGTCTTATTCTTTGGATGAGTAAGTGACTATGTAGGTACTTGCCGATAATTTGAATTCAATTCCTCTTTCTCGTTAGAAATACTGAAAAGAAGAGCGGAGTTCCATTGTTATCAAAGTTTCCTTATGAAGGCATCTCTGGACGAGAAAATACAAATTACCATGTTTTGTTTAAATGAAAGCTTATTTGTGGTCTCAGACTGTTCAATATTCTACATGGTTATTACCTACTCGATAACGAGGTGCAAGATTGAGTTTTTAGAAAGAACTTCAAATTTATAAGGTACTGAGCTTGTACCTACTATCTTGCAATAGGTAAGTAAGTATGTATGTATATGAATTCCTGGACAAAAACACTGAAGTATTGATCAATAAATCGAACGCTATTAAAAGTAAAAGGGTTGTTAGGAGAAAAATGCGTGTGTTTTTCTATTTACAAAACAAACGGTGCTTTAAAAGCTAATTCGGGGGATATACAAACAATTTCGTGATGTATATAATCAGCAACGTTTGACTATAAAAGTGTCCGTAAGCGTGTATAAGCGAACGGTAACTAATTAATCCAAAAGTTGCTAATGTATACCATATCGATCATTTTAATTTATGAATTTTTCAAGATATACCTCGAACGACAACCTTTGGAAAGTTCTTCGGTTAGAGAAAAGTTTAAGACGTTTTTCATTAACTTGCTTTCTGTGCTCCCTCGGGACTCTGATTGACGGCTAAGTAAATTAAAATATGATAAGAAAGAGGCGAAGGAATTGCCACCGTCGTTTAGATTCTCCTCTCGCATCATCGGGACTGGGAAAAACCGCGAATGATATCCATAAGAAACTGTTATGTTATCAGGCCCTTCAATTCCAGACTTTGGAGAGTTCTCTGACGGGCCTATTAAGAATTTTCAATACCGCCGCTTCCACATCAATTACCTATTGGTTATTCTGCTCAATTGTCAGACGCAGAAGAACGGAGAACTGAAACCTTATCACTGCCATTATAACTTCTGATGATGGTACATTTTTGTTTTTAGAATCTCTACCTGTTCTCGGAAAACATATTACCAAAATTTCAGTTCCAAACAGATTTAAAACTGTTTTACTTATTACGTGGAGGTGGATGTATAGGTAATAAAAAAATGTTTAATCATTTTTTTCGCTTCAAACAGTTGACAGAACCGACATAGGTGGACCATATGACTGGATGTTGGTTACATAATGGATATGGCATGGTATTCATATTCCTGATACTATACATTTTCCTGCTGATGATTCAGTTTTCTTTTTTTTGCCAGAATGTGTTTATTTTGTATGTCCTCCACTCTTTAGAGGAATAAATTATGCTTGCTTAGGGAGTTGCTTGAATATTACTGAAAAATTTGCTTGAATTAAAATAGCTGTTTTAAGAATAATAATATAATAATGTTTATTTTTGAAGAATATTACATTCTTTATAACTATAATACTATAATATAATACTTAATTAAATCTACATTAAATCAACCTACTTTCGTATACATTTTTTTTCCTATACTAGCTAATTATTTCTTTTTGCTTATTTTGCACTATCATGTTTTATTTTTATTCTCAATACCTATGTTTATGTCTAAGATCGCGTGGTCAGTAATTTTATTATCGTTATTGTTGTTTACAATATCTATTTCATACCTATACTTATGTGTAATGTTTATCAACAATGCAACAATCTGATAGTGTCCTACTTTCACTTGTCCATTGATTTCTACCAAATATTCACCATTTTCTTCTTTTTCTGTTCTATTTTCTTCTTGTATACACCACAATTTACATCAAAAACATCATGACTTACATCCATATTCAAATTTAATTTTCTATTCACCTCAACACAATTGATACATTTCTTCTTTTTTTCGCAGTCTTTTGATAAATGTTCTCCGCTGCATCTAAAACACGCCATTCTATTTTTACATTCTTCTTTTTTATGATTGTATCCCCCACAATTGAAGCATCGCTTTATATATACGTGCTCGTAAACATAACAGCGATCCCAACCAATGTTAATTTTTTGCATCTCCATTATCTGCTTGAACGATGACTCGTCCACTTCTGCAATCAAGTCCCAGTATCTCTTTTTCTTTGTTTCTAACAATTTAACTATCTTTATTTGACTCACATAGTTGTTCTGTTGTTTAATTTGACTGATTATTTCTTCGTCTTCATTTACTTCACTCAGTCCACATATTTTTATTCTTCTTTTTACCTTCTCAATCATATCTGCTTTATAATCTGTCATCTTCTTACTAACTTCTGCTTTGAGATTTTCGCCATCCTGTTTTGTTTCACAATTTACTATAATAGCACCACCTTTTGTTTTCTTTATGCTTTTCACTTTGTTGGAGACAGGATCAACAGTATCCCTCAATTCCTTTTCAATTTTTTCATGTTCCTTTTTAACTTCATTTTTATTTATCTCATTTTTAGGTTTAATAATCACAGGTGTGATTGTTTCCTTAATTGCATCCTTATATGATATCTTCTCCTTTTTATCTTCCAACTTTTTTACTATCTTATCTATATTATTTGCTAATACCTTTTGTTCTGCCGCCTGTTCTTGCATTTTTGCATCCATTTTGTAAATAAATTGAACTATCATGTCCAATCCGCCTTCTAAAATCCTTTGTTTGTAAATTTTATAATCATTTCTACAGGGTTGACAAATAAACCAAAGTGCAGTACTTTTCTTCAGTACCTTGCATTCATTGTCTGAAATATTCATACACACTTTGTGTACTGGTTTTCTACATAATCCACAATTCCAACCTTGCTCTCCACTTTCAACCTCCTTTGTACACACACTACACTTGCTACTCATTTCAGTAATATTTTTATCCTTTTACATTTAAATTATTCGGTTTGTTCATACTATACGACTATATCGCAGTCCGGCAACGATGTGCATCGTGCCGCTGCTAACACACTACTAAAGAAATTTCTAATGAGATAATAACCGTAGAATCTGGAATAGACATCAGAATTAGACCTATTAAAATTATAAGACTGGCAAAATGGACAAAAAACTGATTAAACAAAAAACCAATTAATGATTAACGCCGCCTAATGCACAATAATTTACAATTATTCATCACGTACTGTTCGAGCATTCACTCGGGACCATAATATTTTTATTTCAAAAATGGGTTCCAAAACTCTTTCAGAGAAAATTTATTTGGAGTAGTCACTGTGGTGGAGCCAGGACCATTAAGAATTGGTACTTTTACTTAAATTTAGAGGAAAAACAGTTTTTTTTTTTATTCAAATTTCTCACAGATAACCTTTAATTTGTTGATATGGTCTTTCCCAATCATATGAACTTAATAAAATTGCCAAAAGTATAAATTTTGACGAAATTTTGACTCAACCAATAAACGGTATTATAAAATAGCAGAGACAGATAGGTACCACCTAATTAAGCCAGCGAATAGCTAGCGCGGTTAATTTTTATTTACCACGTCGGAATTTATTGATTCCAGATAAGTGTTGACTGCGAAAAACATACACACATGCGAATAAATAGAACATGGTTGCCATTTTCATTACAAGAATGTAGCTAATGTACTTATACTTATATCTTCAAAGTAAAGATGTAACTGCAACATAAAAGTCAAACTGACAACACTCTGCGTAAAATTTTTGTTTAAGTAAAAAAAGGTTGATTTTGAAACCTAAGCAGGAGGAAGTTGATTTCAAACTAAATTAAGAAACAATAATTCAGTGGTGTTTTCGGGACCGAACAGAAACAGTCGAGGCTCAGTGGTTCCAACTTTCTATTCGTAATGTACATTTCATAATAATTGCCTCAGTAAATTATTTTTTTAAATTTTTGATGTTCATCTTTAGTACCCTCACCACTCATCTGTATTGGTTTATTAAATTAAAGGGTTCTGCGCTTAGCAGCTTCAAAATCTTTTATACCTCACACACCTTCCATCCAACTCTGACCGCTATCTTTGACAATCCGCTCGGCCCACTTGATAAAGGTCAACCCCATAAACAGCCAGAGGGGTAGGCGAGTTAACAAATAACTGGCCTCACGAGGGCTGGGCCCATACATCATCATGAATGATAAATATAATAATTTACCAAACCACATTTAAAAAATGTTTCAATAAGCTAAAAAAATAGCAAAAGCAAAATGATTGTCTAACAACTTGAAACTGTCCTCTTAATCTGGTTAAAGGGGACCGCTAAAAATCTCGTCAGATTTTGTTAGGATTTTATCAGTGAATTTAATCTTGGAGATAAACTGTTTCATTGAATAATATGTCAGAGGTCAAATGGAATATAATATTATAGTAACGTGGGCAAACACTGTGAGCTGAAGCGGAAGATGGAAAATCTATAAGAATTTAAGAATAGATTGAGAAAAATTTCAATGGAATTGATATTATGAATCCTGCTAGGTGCATGGCTATCATAGGTGGAAATTATTATAAAAATAAGCTCGTTTCAAGATTTATATTATGTAAAGTAAATACATGAATAATTGCCCAGCTCTATTTTCATGATATAAAATTATTAACAAGCGTGGTCATACAAGAAGTGGGCAGATTCTAAATAACTATTATTAACGGTAGTGATGTATGCAGTGGCTAATTTACACATGACATATTCATTCATTTCTGACGCCTAGGTATAAAAAAATATAATATAAGTTTAAATTTCACTTCAATATTTTAATAGTTTTCTCCTCGAGCAGGACAGGATAGCCTTAACCAAGGCCTTAGCGGTTTTCCATGTCGCCAATGAGCCGGTCAATGTGCCTTTAGGGGATTCCGCTCGTCCTGAATAGCAATTTCTCAACGTTAAAGGAGTAGTATAATAGGTTTCTGATACGAGGTTTTAGCTTGCTCTGAGACGAGATGAAATTCATGCTCGGGTGAAATCGTCAGGTGATCCCGAATTCTAGAAATATTCCTTGATAGGAACTATAATGACTCATGGATTCTCATCCCTGATAATATAAATGAAATCTTCACCTATTGCACCCTAGGGAAGACACATAAGATCAGGGGTGCTGTAACTGCTGTATAGATACATGTAGCAACCCGGGTATTGTTGGTTCAATGAGAAATGGCGTACGTGCCCCACTCATTATGAATCCTAAAAAAATATGACATACGATCGTTGCATGTGCAACGGAATATGGCTTGGCCATTTAATACGTGTTTTGAGTTATTTACCAGGGCGATTCTAGTTTCATCCATAAATGGGATATACTCCACTTTACACACAACGTGTACATTTTTAGCCAGTTAGTCTCGCTTCATGACAATATGAATACTTGATTCATGATTCACTATGTTTGCTTAGTCTGCTTAGTCAGGAATAGGTTATTTTGGAGGGCAGATTCAGAACTCCCTTTTACTTTGATGAATAGTCAGGATTCTCGGTTAATTGAAATCGTAATTGATTCCGGGCTGTTGTGGCATGGTGCATGGAGATTTGCTCCGAGCGTTTCCTCTACAGCTGCGGTAGACATCGTCAGCGATTACGTGTGCGCAAGCCGAGGCGCAAGCGATGCTTCCACTCCTCGTGTTCACTGATAACTGACCTAGATATATCAGTCAGCAGTTAGCAATAAAAAGTAGCTAATATCCTTGATAACATCTCTACAAAAGCTGAGTTCTGTATACTATACACGGTTCCCGAGATAATAACTTCAAAAAACTGGTAAAATTTTTGGTCATTATTTACATCCGCGGCTCCTACAGTTTCACTATGGCACCTATATAGGGGTGGAGGACATACCTATAGTAACACCAGGAAGATATTAATTTGCTGGGCAAATGAAAGATAAGCGAACAAAACGGCATCAAAAGAAGGTCTTCCTGAGTGCGGGCCTGTTTAGAACAGCGAATATCATAATAAACATGCAAGGTCAGAGTGTCGAGAGGACGGCGGAAACTCGTAAACAACACCAGAGCCGGTCTGGTAACAGACGCAACATACACGGCATGCAAACGTAGTCGGAATATAATAGCGAGCGATGTCGCGTATTTTTGGAGTATAAATGCAAAATAAATGCAAATTTGAAAATAAAAATCGTGCTACCGTTATTCTCGAAGATATTCCTTGCCCTGAAAGTGAAAAAAAAAATAGAAATTCGACCGTAGTGCCAAAGAGGCCTTAGTGGTGACATTGATATTAGTTTGCCCTGGCTGTTTTTAGCTTCTTACCCACCCAGCACCCCTATTTCGCTCCTCGGTCCCGAAAAAATTGATGAAACGTAGGAGCCGCGGATGTATACAATTACCAATTTTTTTTTTATGGTATCTCAAAAACGGTGATTTGCGGACACACGTTTTAAGGAAATTTTTTCTTTACTTTTGACCAAATAATCTCCCTTTATAGTTTTATGCAAGTTTAAAGATAGGTACACCCTGTAAATGAGTTTTTCTTTTTTAGTTAAGGACAAATCTAAAATAAACGATTATTTCAGAGGAAATATAAAAACTTCACAGACATTTTGATAATGTTGCAATAATCAGTTGTGCAATCAGTGAAATCGCTATTATTCTATAAATTTTAAACAAACCTATTAGGTAAGTAGCTAATAACATATGTCAGAATTCCTGTAAGTATACCTACACCCTAGTTTTTCTTGAAGTGAAGTGACGAGATTAGTAACATTCCCTCATTCAGTTGAGTTTTTAATCTTTACTCACCCCTAATATGACGTCATAATTTTTAGATTCTGAAAGAGGTCCCTATTTCTACCTGCTCCGATTATATAAAAGATTTCATTCATCAACAATGCGCTTATAAATTATTCATTCCCCAATCTAACAGCTCAGGCTGAAAGAAGGTGTCGCAGTATAATCGAGGGGTAAACCGCAAGTGGAAGTAGGTGTACATGTCATGTGGAAGTAGGTGGAAGTAGGTGGAAGTATGTGGAAGTATATGTGGAAGTATGTGGAAGTATGTGGAAGTATGTGGAAGTATGTGGAAGTATGTGGAAGTTAAGTGGAAGTATGTGGAAGTATGTGGAAGTTTGGTGGAAGTATGTGGAAGTTTGGTGGAAGTATATGGAAGTTTATAACAGAAATATGACGAAGAACGGTGAAAATCACGAAATTTGAATTTCGAATTATTCAATACCGAGTTGAATTCTTAGTAACCTAAACCTGCGTCGCCTCTGTGAGAGATCGTTGTATCGTTGTATTTAACTATACCTCGTCCTTCTCAGACACATAACACCATACAATTCATTCTCTCTTTGTCGCACGTTAACCGAGACGTTAACTACAAACCTCGTACTCCTCGTAGGGCAGCTGGCAGCAAGAGTGACGACGTTTGGGCAATAATGGTTTGTTGTTTGCACTTGCTCTTCTGTATTTAGTAGTCTGTACTCTGTAGCAACAGCAACACTCACTAACATTACCAATTTTCAGATTGTGCGTACTGCGTAGTACATAGTATTAATCGCGTAAACGTAACCGTCAACGAAATTTTCTCCCAAATTTGTGCAATAAACGAGGCAATAAATATATAAAAAAAAAATGCCCTGAACGACCGTCAGTTACCAGGTAAGTGAAAATTAATATAATCACGGTAATAATTACACCAAGTCGCTTTGTTCTGCCTATTTCATGTCATAATTTTTGCTGTCTGTTTAAAATCTAATTTCTAACATACTTAATTTTATTTCTTTATAAGCCCTTTTGTCTGGCATATACGACAAAGAGTTATTTAAAAAGTTTTTATAGTAATAAAATTTCAAATTTAGAATTAAGACCTATTTAGAATTAAGATAATTAAGAATATCTCTACTTAGACCAAATTGAAAAAAATACACTAAAATCATCGACCAACTATGAATTTTAATTTCTTGAATTTCTTGAAAAAAAATTTTTTGATTCGTGAAATAAACCTTAAAGAGATGAAAATCTATAGTGGGCCGATGATTTTAAAATTTGTAACACCTGATAGAGACATAAAAAATGTTGATTCTAAACATTTTTTTCGAATACCTTTCTGCCATATTTGCGAGCATATTTGCCACATAAAAAGCACTTTACTCCATAGATAAATTGGTTTCTTCGAAATATCCAAGCCATAAGTACACCTATATTCATACCTGTTTTTCACGAGGTTTTTCAAGACTAAAATAAAATAATCTCGAAAATAATTATTATGCTACAAATTTGTCTCCGAGTATTTTTTAGTCAAGCTGGTCTGAACCCCAAAGAATGAAACTTCTTCGAAAACTTCAAATTCAAAATTTTTCATGTTTTAATATATTTTACAATATGTGTAATGTTTCACCTCTCCGGGAACACACATTTAATAGTCAAAGCACTATACAGGGTGTTAAGAAAATGGCGGATAAACTCTTCAGTACATTGTAGGGGACACTCAGTAGAGTACGGGAAAAATAATTTTAAAAAATCCTGAGCTACATTTTAAAAGATATAAGCAAAATATTGAACAATTACTTTGGCAACGTTTAACACGATAACAGTTGGTATTTGGTAATTTCGTCTAATATCTAACAATGTAGGTAGTCAAGGTATCAAAACCGTTGTTGCCAAATGTCGTTTTTGTCATCATCTTAGAAAAGAAAAAAAGTTCTTATTAAATTTTCCAAGCTAGTAATACATCTTAAGCAATTTTTTTAATTGATAACGATAAAAGTACCCTTTTTATATCTGTAAAATCATTTAGTTTTTGCAAATACTGAAAAACAAAGATAGTAAAATGTTAACTTTGGCATTTTTTATCTCACCAAATTGAAGACCAGAATTTTTTAAATTATTTTTCTCGTACTCTACTGAGTGTCCCCTACAATGTACTGAAGAGTTTATCCGTCATTATCTTAACACCCTGTATATAGGTACAGTGGGATCGTAACTTATGCGGGTTCTACCTCGGGTTCTAGGACTTCCGCGATTTCACTTTTATCGGCAAAATTTCATGTGGTCAGGTCAGGTCAGCTTTCTCAGAGATTGCTATTTCAGAGAAAATCGAGAAAAAGTTTACAATTTGTGACGTCATTTTCATTGTTTCCATTTCTTTGTGGTGTAATTTTCGCCACTTACGTTATTCAATTGCTAAAGTCAAGCCAATAATGAAAATGACGTCACAAATTGAAAACTTTTGCAGATTTTCTCTAAAATGGCTCAACAGAACTAAAATATAACTGCATGCAAACGAATAAATTATTCGGTACTCTTTTCAAAGCAGAGCTGTTAAGACTTATCTACGGACATTAGATCACAAGAGCTTATATGAAAGATTTTATTTTTCTATTTTTAACTTTCATAGTATTTTCCTCGGTATTTTCAAACGTATTGCAGAGTAATTATTGTGTGCATGCTTGGATCTGACGTCTCGTGTTTTGTTATAGCAATTCCAAGAAAATGGAGGAGGATGAAGTGGACGACATTTTTACTGAAGCCGCAAGGGTGCTGAATATAAAAATACCACCGTATTTGAGAAAAATGCTAACCATCAATGATTACAACGACAAAGGCCTACTGGCTGAAATAAAAGAAACAAATATATCAGATATAGAGACGTTTGCTCGAGATACATTACATGAAATTATTGATAAATCTGAGTATGCGCAATATTATGGAATTTTTAAAGATAAAGTGAGAAAATTCCAATTTTTAAGTTCTCATCGAGAAATTATTTTTAAGCTAAAGGAATACTGCAAGAGCAGTCATCAAACAGTTTCTAACGTGGTTTCTACTCAACTTTCTAACACCCCAAAACCAATCATTCAAACCTCCTCCACAAGAGTTCAAAGCCCTGGTATTAGTAAAAACGGTGTTGCAGGAATAGCTTGTGTAGATACTAGTTTATCGGAAGAGAATGCTCACATTTCAAAAAATTTGAAAGCCTGGCTGAAATACAATCTACCTGAATCTCAGTTAATTACACACGAATCAAAAATAAATGAGCTATCAGTTATATCAAAACTAGATAAAGATAGCAATCTAACGGCGTGCGTTACCTGTTTTATATGCAGAAGAACTGTAAAAGTGCAGAAGATTAGACGAAATCAGAACCAAAAATCGAGATGGTTGCTCGGAAATTTTCATAAACATGTGTTAACTCATAAAACAGCTAGTACCTCAGTTAGTACCTCGTTGAGTGCAACCGAGAGTACAAGCGAGAGTTCAACCGATTGCAAAAATGTAACTAACTTAAACGAACCAAATTCTATTGGACCATTTGAAAAAATGAGAGCAACAACAATGACAACCTATTTTAAACCTCTGAAAAAGCCTACAGTGGACAAAACCTCTTTCTCCAGTCCAGGAGATTTCTTATTTAAACCTAAGGTGGAATCACAACAACAAAAAAACTCGCAAAAAATTAATATACTGCAAGATATTTCCCTTCCCAACATTATAAATAAAAAAGCAGAAACCTTAGATAACACTGATAGAGAGCAATGCCAGAATGAAGACAAAACCCTCGAAAAAAACTGTGTTGGGTCATCAGAAATAATTGAAAATATGGACCAAAGCGAATATGTCATCGAAAATTCGGACGATGTAAGGTTAGAAAAACATAATTTTGGCCAACCTTTAAGTCAAAACAAAAGTACCAAATGGTCCTCACCCAAATACCAAAGACAAGAACGCCAAAGACGGGTTCGTGAAAGATTTGTACCGAATCAGCCATTGATTACAAATTATTACAAGGTCGTGGATGATATTGCTAGATTTATTCAAGATAACGAAACCTTAAAAAATACATTACTTGAAAATTGGGAGATTCAATGTAATGATGGTAACTGTTCGAAGCGAGGTTCGAACTCACCTGCCTTGGTTGAAAATGTGGAAAAAGTATTGACGATGTTAATGGACACTTCCATGCAAAATTCTCAACGTCCCAAAAACCAAAACAGTTACAATGAAGCAATCAAGCAGTTTGCATTGTACATTTATTTTATTGGAGGAAGACTGTTATACGAGACGTTGCATGCGAATTTACAGAACACCCTCCCATCAATAACAACTTTATGTAGATTTATTAACAAAAAAAGCAGCAGACCACAAGAAGGATCTTTCCGTTTTAATGAACTAAACACGTTTTTAGAAGAACGCAATTTACCGAAGTATATATGGATTGGGGAAGATGCAACGAGAATAAATGGAAAAATTGAATACGACTCAAAGACAAACAATCTAATTGGATTCACATTACCACTGTCTAACGGGCTTCCGCTAGTTGATTCATTCGAAGCGACCTCTGCCAAAAATATATTTGAGTTCTTCTTAAAAGAAAAAAAGGCAAATTATGCTTATGTTATTATGGCCCAACCTCTAGCGGAAAATGCACCTTCGTTTTGTTTAAGTATTTTCGGAACTGACAATAAGTTCACAGCTGACGATGTTTTAAAACGATGGGATGAAATTGGAAAAATGGCTAGTAAATTTGGAATAACCATATTGGGATTTTCTGCCGATGGCGATAGCCGTCTATTAAAAGCTATGAAGATTAATACCCAGCTTCCTCCACCTCCAGTGAATAAATATGAAGATATCTCAGAGGACACCTCGGATGGAGACTCAGATTGGGATTCAGATGAGGATTCTGATGAAAGCTCACTTACGAAATTGAATAATTACCAAGAGAACACAATGTGGAAGTGGTTTAAAATGGATTCGAATTTCAAAAATGAATGTTTTGTACAAGATACGGTTCATATATTAACTAAAATGAGGACGCGCCTTTTGAAACCGTCAATTGTACTACCACTGGGACAGTACGTTGCTTCGGCCACACATCTCAAACTGTTGGTTCAAGATTACTCCAAAGACAAACATAAGTTGACGATGTCCGATTTAAAACCAGAAGACAAGATGAATTTTGCCTCTGCAGAAAAAATGTGTTCTTCAGCTGTATTGGCTCTTATTGCGAATATTCCAAGTAGTGAAGGCACTGCAGCTTTTTTAAAAGTAATGAGCTGTATTATTGAATCATTCTTGTCGAAGAACGTAGACGTAACACGCCGTATTTATTGCATTTGGTATGCCGTATTTTTTCTTCGAATTTGGAAATCATGGCTGAAAAGAAAGAAGTCGCTCTACACAGAAAAGGAAAACTTTTTATCGTCAAACTGCTATATGTGTGTGGAATTGAATGCGCATGCTTTAATAAAGCTATTAGAACGATTCATGACTGACAAAGAATTGAATAATGACATGTTTCTACCATGGCTGTATGGCAGTCAAATGTGTGAAAAAATATTTCGAGCGACAAGGTCTCTCACCTCTACGTTTAGCACTGTTGTCAACTTCAGTATGCGAGATATCCTATATCGTCTAAACAGAATAGAAATTCTCAACAACTTGACCCACGACTTAAGCGATACAGTAAAATTTCCAAGAGAAAAGAAAAGGAAACTTGTAAATCAAGATCTGAACCAATTTCTATCAACAGATTCTAAGGACGATTTCAAAAACAAAATTGCAACTATTGTGGATTCTGCTTTAGAAGCCGCAATTTTAGATACGAGAAAACTTGGAATGAAGGTCAAGAAGGGATCGTATAACAGAGTTTCTATTTCGAAAAAGAAGGCAAAAAAGAATGTAAAGAAAAGGCAGAAGCCCGGACTGAAGAGTAAGAACCTCGGTAAGAACTTCACGCAAGAAAGTGCACCAAATAAGAAACGTGACATGACAGATGCAAGTTCAAGTCAAGCATACGACGAGGAAATAATTGAAGAAGACGAAGAGTATATCGACGATGAACATGCAATAATAAATGAAGAAAGCAACCAGAAGTTGACCCTTGACAGAATCGATGAGACAAGCGTAGCTATGGACACATATGATGATATATTCGAAATTTCTATTTTAAAAAACGCTGGAGAATCTTTATTATTGAAAGACTTTACTTACAAAGATACAGGAGACAAATTTTATGGCAAAGGACCTTTTGTGCGCATTTTAATAAAGGACAAAATATCTGTTGTAAAAAAAAGTTCCTTGTGCTGGCTGTTAAGCACAGAAAACGAAAGAGTCAGCTCTGATAGGTTAAGAAGATTCATTTGTGATAGTAAGGCTGCTATAGAAACGTCGATGAATCCCACAGTTGACCCCGTACTCAGAGTAGGTAAAAGAGAGCACTTGAGAATTGGTGACTGGTGCTTATTCTACGACAGTAGTCCCAAAAATACAAGAAGCAAAATTGTCAACCGAGAGACAAATTGCAATAAATCGAAATTTGAAGATTACATTTGTGGTCGAATTCTATACTTCAAAGGTCCTTCGAAAAAAAAACAACCCACTTCGATAAAATCGACAGACTATGAAACACAATGCCTTTGTACTTGGTATACCGTTCAAAACGACGGCAAATTAATTCAGTCAACATCATTTCGGCATGAATTTTACGACGTCTCACATTATAGGTTATCGATGCCAAATCCCTCTGTGATACCGAATGAAATGACTGATAGTATAGATTTGGTGCTGGAAGAACAAACCTTAAGTGACCTGAGAAGAGAAATTGAGGACTGTTCTGAAGATCAAAGCTCCATAATTATTTCCAAACGCAAAAATTTCACAATCGACCACGATACAACTTTTACAGACAAGAGTGATACTGACCAGGATGAGGACGCCTGGATAGCCGATGATTCTTCCGACGACGACTATGTGGAAGATTTCAATTCCTCCGAGGACATTCCAGTTGTTGAGAAGGCCGATTCTCAAGCAGTCTCATGCGTAAATGAAAAAAACTCGGAAAAAGATTTCTCGAAAAATACGAGGAAAAATATTGATATCAAAGTCGAAAACTACTATGCCGTATTTTACGATGATTCGTGGTATATTGGCCGAGTTATCGAGATCATCAATGACTCTACTAGCAAAGTTAAGTTTTTGAAAGAAAATTTGAATCAGTTTATTTGGCCGAAACACGATGACGTCCAGGAAGTTGAAAATATATATATATATTATGGTCCGATAATTTTACAGGGAGCTGGCCCATTTACTTTATTAGAATCTGCGAGAGCGTCAGTGATAAATATTTTCAAAGACATTAAACGAAAATATAAGTAGCATGTTATTTATATTTAGTACAAAAGTCTATTGAAAAAGTTAAGAATACTTATTTGTTATTTAATTTTAGAATAAGCCGGAATTTATTTTTTTCGTTTGGTATTAATAATAATTGTTCGAGGTATCGTTATATTTCTTAGGAGAAACCAAGTAGTTTTTTTTTGTGTTTACTATTGATATAGTTTAGAATATTTGTTATTTTCTCCGTTATTTTATTAATTTTATATAGGTAGCAAACGAGGTAGCAACAATGTTTTTTAATTTTGCATAAATGAAGAATTCTATTGATTTAGTTACGAGTATATGTTATTTTATTAATTTTATATTAGTCAATATTTTTTTTGTTATGAATTGTTATTTTTCCGTTATGAATTATTGTTATAATAAAACCCATTTTTATTTTCCATGAATGAAGAATCTATTGATTTAGTTACGAATATTTGCTATTTTATTAATTTTATATTAGCCAATTTTTTTGTTATGAATTGTTATTGTTATATCAATTATTTATAATAAAACTCTTTTTTTATTTTGCATAAATGAAGTATTTTATTTAAATTAATAACTTTTCCCCATCATCAAATATAAAAATTCAAGAACTGGAAATCAGATGGAAGTATGTGGAAGTATGTGGAAGTTTGGTGGAAGTATGTGGAAGTATGTGGAAGTATGTGGAAGTAAGTGGAAGTATGTGGAAGTATATGTGGAAGTATGTGGAAGTAAGTGGAAGTATGTGGAAGTTTTGTGGAAGTATGGTGGAAGTTTTTTCAAATGTGGAAGTAGGTGTACAAGATTTTTGCCGGCGGTTTACCCCTCGAGTATAATGTTCTAAGTTCTAACATATACCTACCAATTTGGTGTTTTAGCGATTCAGGAAAATGTGGAATTTATATAAGATACAATATAAAATATAACTTTACAGATTTTCATCGAGTTGAAAGCAATAGCGGAACACGTTGAGCCAATAAAAGTTGTCGAGACGCTGAAAATACCAGGTTTTGGTAAAATAAAACTTACAATTAAAAGAAGCACAAAACAAAGACAAAAGTAGAAACTAGAAACTTCGTAACCATTATTCTGTGAACTTTTATATTAAAATCTGCTAAGCTCAAACTTTTCAAGTTCCGAGTCGTAGCACTCAATGCAATTTTTTCTGCATTTATTTCCTTTAATCTTTTGATCATATTGAGGGTAGGACGTCGTTACATCAGATTGAACAAATAAAGGACTTAAATCCCAGACTTTGTAAATTGTATTTTCTACAAAATAACTCATAGTTTTAATTGAAAAATTTAATTTATCGACCTCATCATATCTTATGCCCCCAACCCTCACTTAATCATTTCTCTGCATATTGATGGAAATAATAAAAAAATTATGTTTTGAAATCATACTAACTGTATATTGATGGATTAGTCTGAAGATGGAGTTTTGAAAGTTGCGAAACACGTAACTTTGCTAATCCATCAATGGCATAGACTTTTTTAAAACATTAGTGTTTTATTTATCTTCAATTAATTCACCCAGTAATATTTTAAATTTGGGTCCTCATTTATTACGATTTATGGATTTTACTCTAATTTTTTTATTAAAGCACGAATTTTAGTTTCAGGGGAGGTCATATCTAGAGATTTATATGATAAAAAAAGCCGCATCAACTTTTATAAAGAGCAGATATATTGAGTTAATTTATTGACTTGACTCAAAGTCATGTAGTTTTTAAATAAATCCTGAAGAACTTTTTTTCCTGTCAACCTTTATAATTTTTAAGACACCTAACTATACTCATAAAAAGTCTCAATATATATCTTAACCTTAACCCACCCTATATATTTAAACAATAAAAAATAAGCAATTCAATATTTTAACTGGAAAAATAATAATAATGCAGTTGGCATTCTCGTTAAATGTATCTATATTGCTCAAGATGATTGGGGAGAGGAGAATTCACGGTATAATCCAACGACAGGGGTTTATACACTCGTAATCCAAATATGTTTAACAAACCAATCCCTAGTAAATCTCTCACCCTAATTGTTAACACGGTATCATCCCTTAAACCCTCCTCAAGAAGTGTCAAACGCAGGAACGATCAGCGAAGCAACAACACTCACCTTGAGCTGACACAGTTGCAATAATCCAGCAGGCCACTACCAGAAAGTAGCTGAGAATCACCCCCATAACTATTAACTATCACCAGGTCACCTAGTCACAAATAATAAATCAAACCACCCATCATGAACAGGAACACAGTAAAATTCCAACACTAGGTATAAGATTCAGTGAAGCATCACTAAAATGTCACATGGTCCGTGCGCGCTGGAGTTTCCGTAAACTTTCCCAGAAGTCACTGAAACAATTACGCAAAGTTTATCTGAAGCTGATATGGATCAATTGCAAGATGCCGGTAAAAGCGTGATAAGATGCGATCTTGTGATGATTTGTGCGATAGTGGGCGGGTCTACGCTACGCGGATGATCGAGAGATCAAAGCCCGGACCGGCTATCGTTGCTGCTTGTGCTACGACGGCGGGTTCTGGAGCGACACTGTGGAGGTTTGATTGTGGAAGGCTGCGCGCGAATTCCCCACCCTAGACGCCGCGGCGGCGGCGGCGTCTCTTCAGCACCACCGGCTGGGTATTTGTTGTGCCTGCAGGAAGTTGTCAGGCTCCGGGGTGCTTCCTTGAATGGCAGGGTCGAAATGAAGAGGAGATTCAGTCAGGTGCCGGTGGTGTTGAATTGGTCAGCTGGATTTATCGAGAAACTCAATCGGAAATAATAATTGTTATTATTGTGGATTTTGGGGTTGTTATCATCAATGCATGTTTAAAGTTTATGGGACAGTTTATTTCGTTATTATTGCAGCTATTCAATTCTAATTTTTCGTGCTGATTATTCGAATCAATTGTATCATGATTGTGTATTAGGCAACAAAACTCATAATAAAATACATAATAATTAGGTATTAAATTCATTATAATTTATAAGCTATTATTCAGATTTTATATGTACCTATCAGAATTTATATTGGCATAATACCAGTGATATTAAATTTATTTATTTAATTATGAATAATGTAGGTTGATTTATCAAAATTTGCGCTTTGGCGAGGACACATTATATAAACACATTATGTCAAAAAATTTCAAGCTAAAATTAATAACACATCAAAAGTTTTCATTTAACCACGAATTTGATCTAATGGATCTATATTAGTTGTAAACGCAAGAATGCGGGAGACAAACTCGAAACATTGACTTAAATTTTATTAGCTCTGTGCTAATCTCATAAAATTTTGGTAATTACCCTATAGTACCATTCCTGTTAATGTGGTCTCCATTTTTTTTTTATTTTTTTTTTTTATTAAATCTAGTGCTTTTTGTTTAACCATTTCAGACCGTGCCAAAATTACAATTTCACTTACTAACTGATTTGTATGTTTCAGGGCCTCTTCTACCCAAAAAGTTTTAGGTCTTGCCTATTCCGCTTGCCCAATTTTATTCACATTGGTATCAGCAATAATGCAGTAAAATTAGACGAAAAATTTGAGTGATCGGTGATGAGTCTAAATCCAAAATTGCTGCGACCTCTTACTCATTGTGGAAAAGTTGGCATTTTGGTTTTAGGAGACGACTTTGTTTTTTGCCTTTTGCGACGTTAATTAACTTTTCATAGAAAAAAAACTGTAATCACTTACTTTATAGAGAAAAAAATTCTCTTCAAATTCGCATCAATCCAATTTTCATACTCAATTGCAAAAGTTAATCAACTACAGGTAATTACTTGAGGAAAAGGGGGATGAAAAATCCGTAATTTTGGAATGCCCCCTTTTTCTTATCGGCATCTAAAAATTATTTCTACATTAGTTGTAGCCATTAAAATTGAACATTTTCAAAATAATAGCTGAGCGATCTTACTGTTGCCAGTTTATCCATTTACAATAATCCCTCTCTGTTCATGCTCCTTGGTGTTACTTAAACAAAACCCCTACTGACAGCTGTGACAATTTAAAAAATGTATTAATAAAATAATCAACAAAATGATATGTACCTAAAAATAATGGAAAAGTGATAACGCGATTTACATCTACATTTTTGGGGGCGAGGGACGCATTGGATGTAAAAATTTTCCAGGCAATAGTTTGATATTGTCTCACACAAATTCATAATTCGCGTATAAAAAATGGAACTCCTATTCAAAATTTCAAACCACCCCCACACCTTCGCGATAGGGTAAAGGGTGGCGGGGGTTATTGTTGTGTTCAAATGATGTCCCCCTCCAATCCAAACAATATTCGACTGAATTTTTGTAAACACTTCAGAAAATTCCTGCAAAAAATAAATTCCTGCTATTGCACTTATTTTTGAATTTATTAAAATTATGCGAATCGTAGATTCCTTTATTGTTTTTTTTAAGCAGAATTGCGCGACTCTATTACTTTGACGGGCTATACTGCGTAACAATCATTAGTTCGACCGATCAACTATTATTATCAAAATTTCAAAAGCTACAACTTTTGTAAAAACGATTTTCAGGTCGCAGTAGAAGAAAGCTATAGTTATTCCAAAAGTAAGGATTTTTCATCCTCCTTTTTCTCAATTAATTCCTAGTTATTTGATTGGACCAACACAGCAAACTAAGGTCCTTCTCCCTTCATGTGGGGCAGCATCAGCCCTCAATTAATTCCTATAGCAAATTTGTAGAGAATTTTTTTCTCCGTAAAGTAACTTCAAAAAAACAAATTCATCGCTTAAAACCAAAATGGCGGATTTTTCACAAGGGGTATGAGGTCGCATTTTTTAATTCAGACTAACCATCGACCATTCAACATCCACACAAATTTGTTTTTCCCGCTTTGATTGCCTTGATCGTATACTAATATACGATCTAGAAAGTCTATAAAGTCATCACAAGTCGGGGTCGGTATAAAAAGTTTTCTGGTTAATTCAAAGCTTTCCCTTTCAATTGAATCAAAAACACATGCATTTTACACAAATTATATCAGTTTTCACAAAAAAGTGTCTTAACATTTTTGATATATTTTCGTGCCGAAATATATACAGGGTGAGTATGATTTCGGATTTTTGATATGGGAACATACATTGATGAATAACATGAATACATTGATATGGGAAAGCTCGATTACACCTATACCATTAAAGATATCGAAATGAACCAAAAAGTGCTGTAAATGGGAGGGTAAAGTGCATTTTGTAAAATTATTTTCAGATACACAGGATGGCCCAATATCGCTGTACAACTTTGTTATTTTCAATAGGACACCCTCTATATTATTACATTTGCATATTGCTTGAGAAAAGTAAAAAAGAATGGTTTGTAAAGTTGAAGTTTGTAATGACTCATTACTAATGAGCAATTTATGAGTTATAAACAAATGAAAATCGCGATTTTTCATTTTCAAAGCAGCTTATATTGAAAACGGCTCGAGATATGGAAAAACGGTTTACATGTCCCTATCTTAATTTTTAATTTGGTATCCTATCATGTAGCTGAAATTTTTATACCGGATGAAAATAATCAAATTTTTTACTACTCTGTATAAGAATTTCATCCATCCAATAGGATACCGCTTGAAAAGTTAATATAGGAACATGTAAACCGTTTTTCCATATCTCGAGCCGTTTTCAATATAGGCTGCTTTGAAAATGGAAAATCGCGATTTTCATTTGTTTATAACTCATAAATTGCTCATTACAAACTTCAAATTTACAAACCATTCTTTTTGACTTTTCTCAAACAATATGAAAATGTAATAATATAGAGGGTGTCCTATTTAAAATAACAAAGTTGTATGTCGTACAGCGATAGGGCCATATTATAGACTCCTAAGAAACTTACATGTATTCTTGCTATTCCTTAAAGAAACGTTTTAATGGAAAAATGAAAAATCAGAATCAATGTTTTCAAATTCTGGAAAAATTTTTTCAAACTGACAATAATAAACTACATCAGCACAAACCGAAACCAGTCAACGGTTTTCCTTGTGGAAGGTGAGCATTTCGTAAGAAGCTGGTAACAGTGAATATCAGAATTTTTTATCAAATGTATTGCAGCAGAATTTGTTGCTTTTCTATACAAATGCACATTGCACATACGAAGAAAATAATTCATTGACCTCTATCGCGACTTGGTGGTGAATAATACCTGGCAAGAAAGCTCGTGATACTACAACCTGGTTATCAAGAGAAACTCCTTATCAGATCGTCCTTAACATAGTCGAGAATGTATAGTTTCAATAGAGCTCGCTTCAGGGCACGTGCCTATAGAGTGGGGAGATGCATGGGATGTTTGAAACACGATATAGATGGTTTTGAAAGGCGGAACACTGAAGTATGCCTCATTGAAGTCTGGCGCAATAATTAACGCCTGTGCTATTTGACATAATATCAAGATTAACCACCAAATGAGGGAGGCACCATGGCAACAATTATGCATCGTGACTCGATGACCCCTTCCCTGCTGCATGAAAATTCTGATGTAATACTAATGGAAAAAGATAACTTTGCCAGTTTCCTTTTCTGAAGGGTAGAAATATCAAGATATATTATGCGGAATGAATACGCCTTCTTTACATTAATTTAAAAGGTTGCAACACTGCGGAGATTCATCTATCTCACATTCATTCGCATCATGACCTGCGGGGGGGACTAAATTTGAAAATAGGAAAATTAAAATAGCAAAATAATTGTGGAAGGAACCTATTTATTCAAATTATTCAAAATACCCAAAACAACAAAAAAAAAAAAAAACAAACTTGATGGGACAAACGTGGAAACGAAAATTTTGATTGGACAAAAGTGGACAAACCATGGAAAAATGAATGAAAATTAATGAAATCTGTTCATGCGGGAGCTTTTGTAATTTATTTTGACTTCGTCATAACTTTTCTTGCAGGGTAGTCAAACGAAACTTTTGGTTGGACAAATTGAGGACAAACGACAGCCGTTTGAATTTTATACAAATTCGCACTTAGGGGTGCCAACTTCCCTGATCTCGATAAACAATAGGAATAATAATTTAAGAAAAATAAAAAACCTTGTTATCTTTAGAGTTTCATGTAACAATTATTATGGTATAAACTACCTAAATGGTATAAACGGTTTGATAATAATGTCTGGATCCCGATAGCTTCCATAACTTCCAATAGCAGCAAAGCATTCATGAATAGTTACGTACTTCTGACGATTCATTCCTGGTTGGGTACTAACAGTTATTTCCCTTTCGTGCTGCTATTAAGGGCACATCAACCATCTTCGACAGCGGAATTAGGAATCGATACAGCAGGTCGTCCATCATTATTAATGAAGTTGTTAGAGAACAAATCGAGTGGAGCTCATGCAAACTGGCAACCGGAACCAGGATGAGGATTACTTCAGACAGGCCGAACCGGGAATTCAATCGCGGATTCGAGATAAAGCAAATTTACTGAGTGTTCGCGCGGAGCCAAAGTATAGCAGTTATACTGTATGCTGGTACCTGTAGATCGCTCGCAGCTGTCAATTTAGAATCAATTTTTCAGTATTAGTCTTTCAGATGCTTGTCAAAAGTCAAATAGATCCGGGGAAGTTTCATTTTCTTGTCGCAGGGACACCAAATAGCGTCTTACTCGTCGACGTGGTTACTGATTTAAAGCGATAACAATGGATAACTCAGTTTGTTCATTATATCGGCTCGGAAACTCAAGTGTGGAGATGCTGAATTTAGATTTTGTTGTGATTTCATATTCTGAAAGCTTTTCACGAAAATATGTGATGCTGATAATTTAATTTTAGGAAGACATATTTCAGAATTCGTAATATATTATAATGTTTTATTCGACGTTGACGTCATAATATAGCTTTTATTTTGGCATGTTACATATTGCTACGTTCTTCAAGTTGGTTTCTTTCAACACCTTACACTAATTTATTAGTTTTTTCTACTTTTAATAAGCATCATACATTCTACGGCTTTCAATCCAAAGGCACGTTAAAAACCCTATATACAGTTTATTCGATGAGAGTACTCTTATAGTCTTATCATCTTATACCCTAGATGCGCGAACATCTGCCATCGACACACATTCTCGCAGAGAGTAAGAAGTCTCAATACTCAACAATAACCTAAAAGAGTTTCTAGGTTGGGGCGACAGAAATCAAGTTAAATTTATTGTTGAGAAAACCCAGGCTATCACCTCCTCCAAAATGGCGGGACACTCTCTTCCTCCATCATCCACTCTTCGTTTACTCTTTTTACGTTTCCTTTTTGAATTATTGCTGTGTGCCTCTACATAAGATTTTTTTCTTCACTTAAAATTTAAATTTTTTCTCCTAAAATTCCTATCAATGAATTTTGTAGGTTCTTCGCTCCAAGGTCCTAAATATTCTACAGCGAAAGGTATAATAATGTAATTCCATTCCATTCCTTTCTATTTATCACATATTATGAAATATTAAAAAAACCGAATACTCGAATTCTCACCTCGTAACAAAGCTGTTAGTCTCAAAACGCCATAAAATATTTTAAAGTGAAGGATAAACACTTAAAGCGTTAAAGATCTCCATGCTTTAAGCTCCAACTAGGTACTGTATCCGTTTAAGCCAACCCTAAATCAATAAGGTGTCGAATGTCATTTAGGTGAATAATTAGTCCCATTTATGTACCACAACCGCACGTACGTCTAAAGCAAGTTTGAAGCAAGAGGAATACGACATCCAACTCATCTTCCTACCAAGTATTGGAGATGCGTGTTCAATTAGATTAACAGAGCTAGCAGGTCTTCTTCCCGAGCGAATCTAGCGGGAAATTCAGCTTCATCTATTACTAATGAGCAAATGGGAATCAAATGACAATCAAATTTTTTAAGCAAAATATTTTATCTTAGATAATGGGGACCTCTGTTGATAGATACTTTAACTGAGAGACAGCGGCGTGCGGTATATAATCGAGTTTTTGTCACGGTTAAATTATTGCATTTGAAATGAAAACGGTGATGCTACATTATACGGATCCGAACGCTGTGCGGGATAGGTAAATCTGAAAATCGGAATATGCATGTCTAGAGGCTGCGATTTGTAGGCTGTGTTACGAGGCTTGATATAATTCAAAGCAAGTACACCCGTGGACCTTTAAAGTGACTAAAATCCAAGAAAAATGCGAGAAACCCGTTTACGCTAATTCAGGGTAGGTATAGGTAGGTACCTAATAATGCGCATAACCGAAGACCATACCTACCTATCACCTGACAGGTATTTCCCATAAAAGAGGGCAAGAGCACCAAATACCTGGACGCAAACTATCAACAATGACATTATGATGGACTTGCCATATATGACTCAGAATCTCCAAGAGGAGCCCAAGTGTATCAGAAGAGCCAAATAATGAACTAATTCTTGAAACCCAGTTACAGAAAGGATCTTTTTGCCTTTTTTATTTTGCTTCCGAAGTGTATCAAGAAAAGGACTGAAAAAGTACCATCTTATTAGATATCTTGAGCGCCAGATCTATAGCGCCAGATAGGCAGTCTTGTATCGAGAATATATTCTTAAGAAGATTCTGTGAGGGTTGTTTTGATTCTTCGCCCAGTTTTAAGTTGTTGCAACACAAAGCCGAAGTCATGACATCCCTTGGTTTAAGTTTTACGTTCGGCCTAGCTAAAAGAATGCGCATTTTCGAAAAAAATAAACAAAAAGGAAACGACTGACACAATAATTATCCTGAAAGTCTCATAATCCATCGGTCTCCGGCATGCTTACGAAAAATCAAAGAACTAGCGAGTTTTACACCTAGAGAGTAGATATAAATTCAACAGAGAAGAAAAACGGGATGAAGTTAGAGAGGACGTCGATATTTATTAGCGGATTCGACACGAGTAAGCTCGCGTCAATTTTAGAGGCGTTTCTATCATTTAGGGGAAACTGCCCCAATTTATTATATCCCCCTTGCTTGACTATTTACACCCGATATACAGCATCTGGGCATTCTCGTCGTCGGGTAGAACAACCTGCGGGGGATACGGACTGAATGTTTGGACACACGTCACGCATACATATGCAGCTGGTGTGATATTGCCTAACTTACACCCTCAGCACGAGGAAACTAGCAGTTTATTTAATTGGCGATAAAATTCTATTGCCACATTTTTGAGGATAAAATTTTATACCGTAGAGTTAGATACATAAAATCAGGAAATCAGAGTTGATTTTACGAAGAAATTGCGAAAATAATTCAGAACTCAAGGTATACTTGCTAGTACTTATCAGATCGTTTGTACATTTTGAAATCTGCAACAAACTGAATGTTATTGAATCTCCGCCATATTCAAATCGAATAAGTGGTACCTATTTGATTTTATGCGACTCAGTCGAAATAGACATTTTTTGTACTATTACTGAGTAGTTTGCTTATGCTATTAAAAACGTTTAACTTGGCATGTAACTCGCAACGTAGAGTAATAATATCCTGCTGAAGTATGTTATTGTGTAAATTAAATTTGGGTGGAATAATATTACCTACATTACATAATTACATAACTTTCGCAGGTATACATATCAAATCAAGGCGGAATTTTCGGAACTGAAAAGGAAATCTACCATACAATCACCACAAAATGCTCATTCGGAAACAGTTACGGAATGCCCTTTGCCATACAGTTCGATAGAATTATATGCATTTTTTGACAATGGACGATTGTTACGTTGAGATGACGATTTTTTGCTTACCTAATGTTACTCGATGACGGTTACTCGACCTGACCTGATAAAAAAACTCGAGACAAAAGCACGCTGGAGAGAAAGTGTTACAAGTTTCAATAGATTCGTTGAGGATCCATTTCCAGGTCCTATAATTATCAGCAGTATAGCAGTTTTTTGACCTCTCTCGTGGTTTAGTAAGATTTTCAAGAAGGATCATTAAAAACCAAAAAAATTAGAATCATCGGCAGATAAACCAGAATAATTCCTTGCCGAAAGCTTAAGCCTTTTTAAAAATTGTCAGTTGAAACAGTTTCATTAAATTAATAAATTGAAATAAAATCAAGACCTCTGATATGGATTTAATCCCTTTTTTTGAAATATAAATGTACCTATATAGTTTGAAATAAATGCAACGAAAATGGGGCTTGTATTTCAATTACACCTGCATCTGCATAGATTGATCTCCATTAAATTAAAACTCGTCATAACAGGTCACGATACGAGAACGAGTAAATATGAAGCATTTAAACAGGAAATTTCGATCAAGTTAAATTCGGAATGTAAATTAATAACATAAAAACCAAAATTACATAAAATCTTTTCAATATAAATAAAGCTTTTATGAGTAGGGATTGGTTAATTTTATTCTGAAGGCAATAAGGAAATTACCCCCCTTACAGATCTGGAGAAACTTTGCAAGTCCCGGTTTCAGTATTTATAATCGCCGACGTTGCGTCCTCCCCGGTCTGTTTCTGTGGAGTGCTATCACTTTGATCCTGTTCCCTGCGAAGTCCTTATTTAGAAATTAATGTATTTTTCCGGTACGTTTAATAGCAATATGACGATTCCTCGGGAACGAACCGAATGAGATGGAGATAAGGAGAAAACGAAAACAGGTAAGAGTTCCTTTTCCTCTTTGACTGCACAAAGAAATTAAGAAGTGAGTTTAATACGGAAGGATGCGTAAGATTTGGGGTGAGAAAGTTGAGCCGCATTCTTAGTTTTTTTACAACAAACTGACTGACTGGCAGTTAAACAATTGCTGTTATATACAGGGAGTTTTTTATGATGTGACCACATTAAAGGGTATGATTAAAGGATAAATCCATATAAACATGTCCAAACCTTTAAAAAAAAATCATGAGAGTGATAACCGATTCAATTCTTTTGCTTTAAAATTTTGTATCTAACTTCAATTAGGAATAAAGAAGCCGTTTCGTTTTGTTAAGAAATAAAATAAAACACTATTTGGCATAAAATTCATAAAAAAAGCAGTGGTCTATCACTTTTATCTTTAAAAGGAAGATCTCGTGAATATAAGATATATAATAGAGAAATGCTACGAATATAATGTCCCAGCGTTTTTCTGCTTTCTGGACTACACGAAGGCCTTTGACACTGTCGCATGGAGAAACCTCTAGCAAATACTATACATGAAATGGCAATTCCGGAACATTTCCTATGGCTGAATAGAAACCTGTATACATAGAACACCGCATACATCATCAGGTTCGACGAACCAGATGTCAGGCAGTTCTCGGAAGTGAGGCAAGGATACTCTCCCCAATACTCCTTAACATCTACGAAGAATGGATAACCAGAAAGGCTACGAAAGGCTACGGAAGGATCCAGCGGAGACGTATCCATAGCCGGAAAAAACCAATTATAGTATCCAGATGACACCACGATTCTAACATCAAAAATGCAGAAGAAATAGCAGACCTAAAGGCTTCTTTCCGACAAACCTATACCTGATTTGAGAGATTCAGGTCAAAACAGAGATTTACCCCGGTGCTGGAGTTTCAAACAACGGGAACTGCGAGGGGGAAGTAAAGAGACCGATAGGAATTGCTGAAACATCTCTCGCCAAACTTATTTATTTGCTTTAGTTAATCTATATAAGTATAAATCTATCTGGTATGACTTTTTTATTAGTCTAAAATAATATTTTCAGATTTTATTTCAGGGATTTCACCTCAGATTGCAAAATTGAAAACTGACCTATGTTATGTTGATTGAATCGATCATGTTGCATATAAAACTCAGAACCTGATTATAAAATTGATATTGTATATATGCATTACCGTATTTAGGAAAGGGTGGTTCGGAATATAACTATAATAACAATAATTGTTAATACGGCAACACTGTCCGCTGAACTGGTAAACGTATAATCGCTTTAGGGAAATTCCTTACAACTCCAGTGACTCCTGCCACCGGGGTAAGTTATATTAATGCTCTCGTTCCCGTTAAATCGACCACTCGTAAATATTGCATATTCTCTAGGCCAGCTTGATTGTTTGAAATTCTGGACGCGGAATAAGGCAAGACCCGTACCCCGTACCAGAACCAGGCTGGCTTTAGTTAGGAGTTGGACGTGTTTGCTTTGAACAGTCGATACTAGCCGGTGGTTGTTTCAGTTATGAAAACACGAGCCTTGCTTCTGGGGAGATACGTTTTGGAATTCTTATTTTCACTATTCACGGAGTACCTCTTACTAATTTAATCAATACCTTAGGGATGGATTTTATAGCGTTCTACTTGAAAATGGTAGCCGGAAATCCTTGTTTTGACTTCGTTAGGTAAAAAAGTTTACTTTGCATAGAAAGTATGTTTACAAAAGTATCCGGGTTATGTTGCATCTATATAAAAAGCAAAATAATAAGGCCCCTCTATTCATATTGGATTATTAAAAATATTCTACTGAGATTAATCAATAGATAAGCAAGCTGCGCTTGCATTTTCATTTTGCTATAACTTTTAGACGCAGAATTTCAAAGTAAGTAGATATATGTATTTTCGGAATAAATCAATATTTGTCAAAATCAATTTAAGATATTACGTTCGTTTAAATTTACTCCTCCTAGTTTAAAATAAAGTATGAAAACTCTCTTGAGAGCGGAATACTGTGTATAGACGATGAATGAGAAATGAGAAATGAGAAAGAAAGGACGAGAAATGAATGAGGTGGTCTAAGATGAGGTGAAAATCTAAGAGCGGTATCTTAGAGTTCATTTCTAATTAATTTTGATATGTTAGTTCAATCTGGAAACGGTTGGATGCCTCGATTAGGTCCAGTCCAACAGACGATGAAGTTATTAAAACACTTGTGCCGAAAAAAATTGTTCTTTTTAAAAAGATCGTGGTCTTTAAAAATCAGGCATATTTCGAAACAAGACATGAAAAATTAGGACAGCATTGGAGACAAGAGATTGCCAATTCCTAAACCATTAGGTTAAAGAGTTGAAGAAAAATACGGGCGAGAAAAATAAAAGGCGAAGCTTGATGAGATCTGAAATCTGCCTGGGTCTTGGTGTAGGACAACGGAGAATCTATAAGAAGGTTCTTGAGGACTGAGTCTGTGAAACTGGAGCCTTAGAGAATAAATTCCATCGACGACAGGACGGATAGGGGTGTTAATTTTGTGGATCTTGGGCAAGCCATATATACTCGGGGGTAGTAATTAGATGGCATAAACTTCTTACAATTCTCAAAAAGTATGGGTCCTGATGTTGATAGTGTTTCTTTAAACAATTTTTAATATTTCGACATTCAATTTCATGCCATAATGAGATTGGTCAATTTTTGTGGCGCCTTTCTGGACATTTCAATCAACCCAAGTTTCCATTCGTTTACTGTCATGTCGTCTTTTTACCCTTGAAAATGGTTCAATAGACCAAAACCGATAGGGTATACCTAAAGCTAATGTGTAACCAATAAGTCACACCAAAAATTGTACTCCAATTTTTCTTTTACCTCCTCGTAACAATGGATGACTCTTCCATGGATTTTAGGAGATTTAATAAATTTTTGATTTTTGTCATAATAATATTCATGATTTTTAGTTTCTACCTATAGACACGTGAAAATTACCACTTGTCTTATCAATTTTATGAAACATAAAACAACAATAATTATTGTAACGTCTCATATTTCTAGCTAGTCACTTGTTGATCAGCTAGTGAAGTTTTATGAACAGACGACAGATATCACCCAATAGAATTGCCACTTTACTACACAATCAATTCTACTGCCTCTTTCTTCACGTACCTACTCTGGTTCTCAATGCAACTTTTTGTTTCAATTTTATTTTACTTAACTACATTCTGATGTTGATCTTGTATCCATGAAACCCTTTTAATGGAAATAATTAATTTAGTCGATAAATTAAATTAGATATAGGTAGATACACTAAGAGTGTTTCTGAGTGTTTCTTATCCCTTCAAAATCATGTTGTCAAATCAAATAAAATGTAAATCGAGCTCGATTTAGTTTTGAATCAAGAATTATGAAGCTTCTCTACTTATGATTCCGGTTCCAAAGCCCCTATAGATATCGAATTCCAATGACTAGTAATACCCCAACACAAATCAGTCTTTGACATGCTATCAAATTCCCCACCTACGATTCACCCCCCATTGACAATCTATATTAAACTGGACGTGATGAGAACCAACCGCTGCCCATCGCACCACACCAGGGACATCACCTACATTTACACGAGTCCATGGTTGCCCCCCGATGAGTCATCCCCGGATAGCCAAGCAGTTTGTAGTGGACCGAAGGGGTGCCTCAGAATAATTCCGGTGCTTACCTGATCGCTGTCTGACATTATGGAGAAGACAAAGGTAGTGGCGCGTGTTTGGTATTGTGTTTGATTACAGCCGACGCCATTAACGCCATCGATCTCGCCTGGCATGACTAATTTCCAGCGCTAGGCCTTCTATTAGGCATCCGCGTTAGAAGCAGCTGCGTCCCCATTTGTCTACGGGCGCGAGTGATATCCTCTAATCGCTAATCGAATGTTGAGGAAAATTACTGAAAAATTAATTTACATTCCCCTTGAAGGCGCTATTATTATAATTGGCATAAAATTAAGCAGCAATAAAAATATTTCTTTTTTTAAATTACAAACTCAGGGAATTTATAACTGGCAAATGTGGCCACAATTATTAATTACTATTGTTCTCGCTACATTTTCCACGACTGCTCGTTTAATTTGGTAGATGACAGAACGTAAATTCTTACACGATACCTGCGTCATACATATATATGAAATGTGCATGTCCTGAGATTCTTCAAGAATTTAAGAAGACTTTAATCTCCAAAAGGTAGGTGTGAACTAGAATAAGGCTACTAAATACCTAATGCGTTGAAGGTAAATAAAACTTACGAAAAACAATGTTTGGGTAATAAAAGAATTACACTTAGAGGCTTAGTTATTCTTCACTGGGGGCTGGGGGTCAAACTATGTGGATCAAAGTATTAGCGTCTCTTAAAAATTTTGAGCACATAAAAATATTTAGAGAGCCAAGATCAAAATAAAATAACGTTCTTAAAGTTTGTTACTGAAACAATAAACTAGTAGGTACTTTTAATATTTTTTTCAAATATTCTAGTTTGTTAAAACATTTATTTTTGGTTGTTTCTGAAATTTCTTTTACTTGTGTAATAATTTAAAATGAATATTTCTTAACAGGTTTACCACAGATTTTATGTAAAAAAAAATGTAAACTAAATCTACAGAAATTTTGTGGAAGAAACATCGTCAATAAGTGCACGAGCTACAGTTTTAAAATTAATTTTATTAATCACGAAATAGGTTTGTTGTTAATTGGAAATGACCAGAAGTGTTCAAAGATCGTTCGCCCATCGAGAAAACTTACACGAGGCAACTGTTCGTAGGTAACCATATGCTAGTGACCATCAAAAGTAGTGTTTGGTAAATCAATTTAATCAAAAATCTCTAATAATAAAAATATTTCAACTTTTAAGATTTTTTTTCGAAAAAATAAATAAGGAAGATAAAACGTATTTCCGATGATAATAAAAATATCTTAGATATAATAAATTTTGGTTTTTCAGTTTTTTTGCATCTTTCAGCAAAGCCTGAAAAAATATCCAATTTTTTTTAGATTCTTATTCAGCATAAATTTGTGCAACTTTTCTGTAATTTAACCCATTCTGTATCTCTTACCCAATGACGGGTGTACAAAAATTTTAAAAACACCCTGTATCTGTCAGTATGTACCTGTATGAGGCCTCCACGTCGATTTTTCAGAAAATTTTAAAATATAAAAAATTTCAAACTAACAAACTGCTCTTCTAATAAAATAATCAGGCACCATTGATATGTAATTTTTTTCCTTTTTTCCCCTATAACAAGAAGTCACTCACTTGGTGCGACTAAAACGGTATATAGTTTGTAAACAATAATTGTAGGTATGTATTATAAATCAGTAACAGTATTATTGTCAATAATATATTTTAATAAATATCTTCCACATATAATTTCCTCATAACTTAACATGAGGTAAAGTAGGTATGAAGTGTGGCATGGTATATGCAACACTCACCCCCGCATTACGCGCTGCGATATGTGAACGCCGCCCCCATCACTTCAGCCACATACTCCAGTTAGAGAGTAGCAACCACTTAAAGTCTATAGTCCGGATCATATTTCTTGCCGCGGATCATGTTTTAAAACACAATAGGATTATATCGATTCTCACTGCTTCGTCTTCTAAAATATGTCCCGTTTTATCTGCCGCGAAAGAATTATAAATAAGAAATGATAAGAAAGGGGAGGATTGCACACTTAGCACCATTGTACACTCACTTATTTATGGATCGTCAAAGCCATTAACAGTCCCATTATCATGATGATGGATTTATTTGGAACGGATTATTAGATACTTTTAAAGCGATTGTCGGCGTATAATTAGGTTTGATTGGAAACATGGAATTAAACTAATTAGATATGATCAATAATTCGTAGGGGGCGTTGAGGATTTGGAAATAATAATCTGATCCTCTCTAACGATATATATGGTATATGAGACTAAAATTGACATTTTTTGTTATCTTTGATATAAATAGGTATAATAATAAGAAGATTACGCCCATAGCTACATTTAGCAGACTATTCATAATAGAAGAAATCAATTAATTTTCAATTTTTTTTCAGTTAGTGTGCTATGGTTACTTACTACCAACTTAATAAAGAATGAATTTGTCTCTTAAATTAGCTTCGATTTTATATTCTTGAGAGGAATTCGCTGTTAAATTCATACCAAATATATATTTACTACCCTATTATTACTACCTACCCTATATTAGAGGCTCGGAATTTTTTTAAATACTAGTTCTCCTACAGTTTTAAGTTGCCTTGTATTTAAAATTGGCCACTGTTCCAAGCGCACTTATCTCCATAGTTGGAATAGGTATTATGTTAAATCGTTAATTTGTACTTTCCATAAAAAAAAAACATCAAAGTAATTATAGCTGGTAAGGATATTCGTTTTTTTTTCATTAATTCTTAGCTTTAAACGTGGCCACCAGCAATAATTAAAAAACCGGTAAAAAAGACTATGTTTAAAATTGGAAATATGTCACTACTGTCTGTATTCATCAAACTTCAAAATATAACTCTGGGGTTATACAGGTATCTAGATAACACCGAAAAAAATTAAGGGGTGATTCTGTGATGAAAATTAAGGGGGGTTTTTGGTATAGAATTTTTCGAAAAAACTCTCCCCGAAAAAGTTACACCCCTCCGAAGAATTAAAATAAAAATGGTTTTTATTTTTTATTTTCCCTGTATATTAAGCTAAAGACACGAAAATTGGTAAATATTAATTGTCAATTAAACTACATATTTTGAATTTTTTTCAACCCTGAAGTATGCTTATAAGGGATTGAAATAATCAACCCCTAAGATATTTTACCTTACAATTTTTTTTAGAATAAAATTTTTCTTTAAAAAAACACGGCTGAATAGCTCAATAATTAATCTACAAACTTTTTTATTTCCATAAGTTTTTTCTCAAACTTGCGCACTTAAGAGAAAAAAATAAATGTATCGCAAGCTCATGTTATAAGTAGTGTTTTATTGAACAATAGCCAACCAAAAAATTAGGCAAAGATTCTTACAACTAAAACAATAGTAAACAAAGAATGAAAAAAGAAACTGTCGAAGGTCAACAATACAATAATAATGCTATCAGTATTATTGTTTTTATGAATGTCACTGCAAAGCACAGACCACTAGACCTTAAGGCAAAATATCCTCGCGTTAGCTCATCTTTGTGAAAATGCATTTCATTTATTTTTTTTCTCGTAAATGCTTAAGTTTTCAAAATAACTTGTGAAAATAAAAAAGTTTGTAGATTCATTGAGCTATTCAGCCATGGTTTTTTAGAGAAAATTTTTAATCTAAAAAAAAAATTTTGTATGCTAGAATATCTTAGGGGTTGACTATTTCAATCCCTTCTAAGCATACTTCAGGGTTGAAAAAAATTCAAAATATGTAGTTTCATTGACAATTGATATTTACCAATTTTCGTGTCTTTAGCTTAATATACAGGGAAAATAAAAATAAAAACCTTTTTTTTTTAATTCTTCGGAGGGGTGTAACTTTTTCGGGGAGAGTTTTTCGAAAAATTCTATACCAAATACACCCCTTAATTTTTTTCGGTGTTATTTAGATGTATTTTGAATTTTCTAACAGCTGATTGGTCTAATGCTCAAACCCTACGAACACTACGAATTTTAAACCAATGACAAGTGCCAAAATACAGGGTGTCCCATAATATGTGGGCAATCTCCCGGATTTGGGTAAATTTCGTAAAAATAAATGAAAAAATAGCTATAAAATTAATTCCTCAGAGACACCCCTACAAAGATATTAGCTGTTGAAGTTGAGGGTTGAAAATCAATTTTTTGCAATAACTTTTTTATTTCTTGACCGATTTTGATAATTTTTGGTTTTATTTTGTATTATTTTGGACTGTTTAGAATATAGTGTTTCATAATCTTTGGTAGCACATACATAGACCTCGGGATGGCATAACCCCCTCATTCACTCGAAAGAAAACAATAAAAATAGTAATTTTACAGTTTTTTAAGGTTAATTTTCTTTTTATTTGACATTTTTTACATAAAAAATGTATCTTTATTTATTTCGATAGAGTGAACCGTTATCGAGATAAACGTCCTTCTAATAAGTGATGCGTCACAGGAACTTTCTAAATTTCAAGTAAATTTTAACAAGATGGCTGACCTATGACAGTAAATTGAGCAGGAAACAAAACAATAACTTAATTAAATACACGTCAAATAGTGTCAAAGATTTTATTTCATGCAGATTCAATTCTAACTGATTTTAAAATGAGTTACAAAAACGCTGAATACGCAGAAAATCAGTTAGAATTGAATCTGCATGAAATGAAATCTTTTGACACTGACGTGTATTTAATTAAGTTATTGTTTTGTTTCTTGCTCAATTTACTGTCATAGGTCAGCCATCTTGTTAAAATTTACTTGAAATTTAGAAAGTTGCTGCGACGCATCACCTATTAGAAGGACGTTTATCTCGATAACGGTTCGCTCTATCGAAATAAATAAAGATACATTTTTTACGTAAAAAATGTCAAATAAAAAGAAAATTAACCTTAAAAAACTGTAAAATTATTATTTTTATTGTTTTCTTTCAAGTGAATGAGGGGGTTATGCCATCCCGAGGTCTATGTATATGCTACCAAAGATTAAGAAACACTATTCTAAACAGTCCAAAATAATACAAAATAAAACCAAAAATTATCAAAATCGGTCAAGAAATAAAAAAGTTATTGCAAAAAATTGATTTTCAACCCTCAACTTCAACAGCTAATATCTTTGTAGGGGTGTCTCTGAGGAATTAATTTTATAGCTATTTTTTCATTTATTTTTACGAAATTTACCCAAATCCGGGAGATTGCCCACATATTATGGGACACCCTGTATAACCACAGGGGTTACATTTATTGATGAATACGGGCCTAAGCAGCATAAATTTTTGTAAGATTAGCGGGATGATTTTATAGAAATGTGTCTACCGGTGGTCTAGCGTTATTGATTTAATAGTCGCAGTCGTGGCGAAAACATCAATCTCAGGACCTCGGGGCGACCAAACTTTGCTCCAATTAAGTCCCGGGCTCAAGCAGAAAGATATGGTAGTAGGTAATTCATGGTTTAATACACTTTGCGAAGAGCAACAAATTGCATTTTGTGCAGCATTGTCTTATTACGCGCATATATAGAAGATGCGTATCTTTAAGATTGGGAAAAAATTTCATGGATTGTTTTGTCAAAAATAAACAAAAAAATCCTATTTAGCAGCAGGGAGATTTTCCTTATGTTTTTTAATGTGGAAACGTACTCTACCTCGCTGCATTTTTGCACACGCTTTTAAAAGCCCCTCTTATAGTGTTCCAAATGCATAAAATTCTACAAATTTTTTGTTACCGGGAGAGCGGGGAGGGGGCTGAAAGGTGTAGAATTTGTTTTCTCATTTTCTCGATCTTGTATTTAGCTACGACAAAAGTAATTCCACCTGCCTGGAGGGACCGCCGAGCACTACAAGTTTGCTCCTCATAACTTTTTCCGTGACTGCAACGGTTACCAATTGGCGGATTGGGCAAACGTTTTTACAACAATTTTGTTAAATTACATTAACCTGCCGCAACAGTTCAACGGGACTACCTCTATGGTGTTATGTTAAAAATAGTCCCCACATGAAAAAAAATTAAGGTACTTACAATAATTTATTTTAATGTGTGGGAAAAAATGCTATATATCCAGGTCAAGTGTAAAAAATACCACAAATAATGCTAAATAAAATCAATATACCGGCACTGAATTATCAATTATTACAGAATACAGATATTTACAATATTCATTCAGTCTTATAACCACCGATGAAGAAATAACCGAAATGAAGAAAAACCGTGCAAAATGCTTAAAATAGTGAAAACTCGTTAAAAAAGTATTTGATCACAAAAAGTTGGCCCAGCCTCCCAATCGGTAACTACGAAAGTCATGAGGAAAAAACTTGTATATGGTAGTTATCGGCGCGCCTTCGACCCTGGTTTGATTACATTTATCGTAACTATAATTCAAGCCAGGAAAATTAGAAAACAAATTTTCCATCTTGTATAGTCACCACCCGTAACGCAAAAACTGTAGACTTGTGTATTTGGGACCCTGAGAGAGGCCTGAAAGTGTATGCAAAAATGCAGGGAGTTAGAATATGTTTCCAGTTCAAACTTCCTACCGCCTGATGTATTTTAGACGTTTTAGAGATACAGGGTGTAAAAAATAATATTTCTTTCAATTCTTTTAAGATATCTCGGAAACCGTATAAGATACAGAGAGCTCACCTTTTGTTCAGATCATTTCATTATTATCAGCTACTTTTTTAATTCTAACTTTTTTTCATATATGAATGGAGATTTTAGGGTTGCTTGGGATTTTTGCCCCTTATATCTACGACACTGGCACATTGACATTTTAAAAGCGCATTTTCAATTGGCAATATTTTCTACATAGAAAAGGTAGGTACTCTTAGTCATAATTATTGCTATCGCGAGCCGTTTTCGAGAAAAATTGTCATTTAAGATGAGAAAATCGCTTTGGTTGTTTCAAAACATGCGTGTCAGAAACTGAAAACTTCGGAAGAAGGGGAAGAAAAAAACTTCGCTTAATCCTAAGAACTCCGCAAATAGCACATGAAAAAAATTAATTAATACTAAAAAAATAACTCCGTATCAATGACATGGACAAAAGCTGAGTTCTGTATCTTAATCGTTGTTTTGGCACCCCGTATCTTAAAAACGGTACGTTTTCGGACACACGAATTTTAGTTGTTTATATTGCCGGTGAGTAGGTGCGATTAGTGTTACATACAAGTGTATGTAAGTAAGTACATGTAAGTAAGTACATAGTGTATCACTACAAGGGTTCCATTGAGGCAGCGAGGCAGGTATTGGGGTTTAAGCCTCCCCCCCCTCTTAAAATGCTTTAAAAGCAATAAAAAAAATTAAAAAATTGATGCTTGGATACTTTATATGCGTTTAATAACTAATAATGAATGAGTATTTACTTATCCTAGATCTTGACCGCCCCCTCACTAACACAAAAGCCTATAGCTGCGTAACTGTTGGCCTCAGACCATGTAAAAAGCTCGAAGAACATCAAACTCGTTCTTTGTTCTCTTATTTAACAAATCAGAATGTGCAGCTAAATACCTACTCCGTCAAACACTCAGTGAAGGTACATGCTGTAATTTTCTTCAATAACCGCTTGGTTTATTAGCGTCAATTTTTATGTTCATAAAAAGTGGTGGGATCAAGATCTCTGATGCCGTTTTGAAAAGATGATTTTTTATAATCTTTCATTAATTGCCTAAACTTGATGTTTACCTATTTTACTCATTATTTTTGTAGTAATAGAACTCTCGAATGCGCCAGAAGTTGAATGAATTGATATAATATATTTATCATAATTGCAATGTTGTGTAATATTATATTTATTATATGTATATATTCATTCCTTCTAGGTATTTATTATTTTTTTCAAAATTTCTATTATCATATTTGAAGTTCTTAATTTTATTTATTAATTAGCACTGTTAAATTGACCTCTGGGACCTGTGATGTTTTTCATGTGTGTGCATTTCCAAAAGCATAAGGTTAATTATTTCACAGTTTTTTCTACCGACAATTCCAATCATATACGTTATTACACCCATTTGATTTCTCAAATATCGCTGTTTGGTGTTTGTTATCGGATATTTTGTATCGAGGAAGGCAGAGGAATGCAATTGGATAAATTTATCGAAAAGACTGCTTGTTCATATGTTGCTATGGCAATGGCTCGATTCCTTTGCACTCAATTACCAAATGTCACGATTAATCTCATTATTTGAAAATATTTTATACCTATTATGTAAGAAAACAAGTTTCCTTGCCCTACCGCGGGGTTTGAACCCGGTAGCCTTCGAACGACACAAGGAGCTCATCCACTTGGACACAGACGCCTGTTATTAAACGAATTCCAGAGCGCTGGTATAGCTACTTACCGATTGCCATTTGATTTTTATTAGCAATATCAACAAAAAATACAAAAATTGTGTTTTTCACAATAATATTAATTTGTCTATTTAAAAGGCATTTTGAGTTTTGTTCACTGTTAAAAATAACGCTTAGCGCCTTTTTATATTATGGATTTGTCTCAACAAATACCAACTGAACTTAACGGTTTAGGGGATATTTTTATATGCAGTTGTTTTCTCATACTTATTTGCATGTAGGCAATTTAACTCTATTTGCAGAGGGAGGCGCTCTCGTGATTTTTTCAACAGCTGTCGTTAAATTTCCAATGCAAGTAAGTATTGGAGTCCAACTGGCAAATACCGGAAAAATCTAAGCTCTCGTATGGTATTACCCCCGACAATAAAGAATTTTGGTTAGTTACAATAAACAATTCTATTATACGACGTTTGCCATCATTACCGTAATCAGACCAAATCAAATTGCAATTAATAGTAAACATTTTCATATAAGAGATGCCTCAGACAGATATTTTCAACCTGCGAAATTAGGTCCGCCTTCTGCGGTCTGTTTTACTTTTTCATTTTGCGATGACAACCGACGATCAGATCGCGTCCGATGACCAGCTTATAAAGTATCGAATTTTTCCTTTAAAGAACCCGATATCATTTATTTTGTGTATTTTCGTTGGGATAGTGCTAGCCGTCCAATAAAAATGGAATTAAACTGACATGACAAGAATTCATGACAAAATTAATGACTCTGATGGATCGTAGTGATGCATTTATTAGACAATCCATCTTGTACTAAAGGTGGATAATTTATTTAGCACCTATCTATAGGAAGGCACATAAAATGCTAATTGACAGCAGGTAGAAAACAATTTATCATAATAACGCATAATTCACAATAAAACCTAACTCGATTCGATGTGCTGTTGCCTGACACTCATACAGAAGTGTTAATTATAGTTATTTTGTTAGAGGACTGACTGAAATTTAACATTCAAATGGTTTGTGAAATCGTCTTTTTATAGGGAAAATATTAATTAATTTAAATGAGGATGGGTTAACCGTTACTAACTCGTAAATTGCGTGCTGTTAAAAAAGAACCACCTCCTGGCACAACAACAATAAAAAGTTATTATTTTAATTAAAAATGAGGAAGATGTTTAACATAGATGTCTATTTCGTAACCAAAATATTGATGAAGAAATACATTGGCTGTAATAAACCTATCCAAGTATTTGTATGGATGTTTCTACAATAATTGAGATTCTTTTGTCCTGACCATGCAATTTCTTTATAGTTCCGCATTACTACCCAGAATTTGCATATAGTATTAAAGTTTCCACTATATTATGGTTTGACAATATGGCTTGAGGATATCGAACCCACTAACTTATGGTATTAAAAATTTTTTTTTTAGTTTATATCCATAAAAGTAAAGTATGCGGTTTTAAAAAACGTATGTTATTAGTTTCTTATTCGTTTATCGTGAAATTAAATGGCGGTCATACCATTTGTTTGAACTGGTTAATTATTGAGTTTATTTTTATGTTTAAAAAAATGCGATTTTTTATATTTGTACCTATCCTTCTTTTACATATTTAAGTATCTACACACAAGGAGAATCCTAATGATTTCTTTGAGTGAGTTTTCTCTAGACACATGAAGACAGGTATGAAAATTCAGCTAATATAATTCTAATTCTCTGATGTTTGCGAGAATTGCATGATGGTACCCAGCAAAAGTTCTAACCCCAAAAAAAAATTAAAATATATTTTTTCTAGAAATAATAACATCCTTTGAACATTTCATCATCGCTTTGAGAAATAAAAGTTGTATAAGGTCATAAAAAAGTTACCTCCTCCATCCTTTGTAGGTACCTATATAAACGTCAAAGACAGATCAGCTTGATTTTGACATTCATGTCTGCGGTAATTTTTCAGCAAAATCGCATTACCTAACACCCCCGCCTCGTTTTCAGAGCAACATTTATCGTCTGTAACGTAGTATAAAAACGTATAAAAATAACAGCTGCCAAGTCGAGACAACATTGTTGGCCCCGTAGCTGTGTCTGCAGTCATCATCATATACCGTGTACGAGTCAGGCTAGCAGGACATTTGATCTACGAGCAGCCCTTAACCGGAGGAAGTAACTTATTAGGTGTTGGTAATAAATCCCGGCCGCTGGAAGAAACAAAATAAAGTCCCTACCCCATAAATATAGACCTTCGTAATAATAATATAATAACGAAACCTACACGAGCTGAATTATAATCTAGCGATGAGACATTTAGCTACCTATGAAAATCTTTACTGAAGTGCGGAATTTTTCATTTGTTATGCTGTACCTACCTATAATACCTAATATAAATTTTATATTAAATTTATAATGTTAATTAGAAAAAACTGAGAAAAGTGGCCTATTTTCAGCGAATTTTAAAAAGTTGATTTTTTTTGGAGAAGAAGATACTAAGTAAGCTGTTAATAAATTAGCGTAAGTACCTATAAGTATAAGAAGTATCGAAATGAGAGGAAAATAAAAACTGAACATTCCATTAGCTGCAATGCCTTTAGAAGTTAAAAGGCAAAAACCTAAGATCAATTAAAACATTAATAAATCCTGGTGAAAAAAGCCAAAGTAAACGAACCTTTTTCCCATCTGCAGGGTTCTCGACATCTCTCCCACGCACCCCCTATTTCATAACTTCATGCTAAACGCTAATTATGATTCAACTTCACGAATCACTTTCCGTTTCTCTGTTAATTGACTTCAGCTTCGCATGCTCATTAAATTCAAATTCTCGTAATGTCATTAATGGAAATTATTATGGAAAAGTTTATTATTTATGATTCAGGACAACCTAAATTCGTGAAATGAAGCGAATTTTAAATATTCAACTGGCCTTCAAAATACCTACATAAGTAATAAGTTGTCATCGGATTTTTTTTTTATTCTTACTTTTCAAAGCAACCCAGACACTAAACTTTGATTTATTTCTTTTTTTTTTTGGTCATGAATTTTTTATCTCGTGGCAGCAAAAACCGGTTTTTTGTATCACAGTTTTTTTTTTTTGGTTTTCCTGCTATGTCAATTGCTTTTCGTATATCAAATTATTTTATTATTTTTTTCTCAATGATTATTATGTTTAATTATTATGTATAGAAGGAAATTGATTTATCAATCAATTTCCTTTTATGCCAAATCAGTGTCACTTTATGTCAATTTATTTTCCTATTTACGTGCAGCGACAGTACTATAAATATTGGAAAGCATTTTTGATATGAAAGGACTCTTATTTGGCAAAAGAGGAATTTGAATTGAAAAACCTCACTGACGCTAGATAGAAAAGCAATATTTCTATGCCCAGTGGGAGCATTATTTGACAAATTTGGAAAGAAAAGAAAATTACTGTATACAGGGTGTCCAGGTATGAGTGTAAGAGCTACACGTGGCGACCTTCCTTGGACTATTTTGAGTAAAAAATCTTAATACAATAATGCTCTAAATCTCTTCACGGTGCCACAGGAGGTCATCAAAGTTAGAAATTCTGGGTCACAAATATGCATATTATTGAACTTTCTGTTTCCTTTTGCAGTTACGGTTAACATTTTTAAAGACTTTTGCAAAGTCTTATTTCATTTAATTTTCGTAACAGTGCAATTATTAACTTTTTTAACATTTCCTAAATTTTTTTTTTTTGAAATGTTAAAAAAGTTAATAATTGCACTGTTACGAAAATTAAATAAAGTAAGACTTTGCAAAAGTCTTTAAAAATGTTAACCGTAACTGCAAAAGGAAACAGAAGTTCAATAATATGCATATTTGTGACCCAGAATTTCTAACTTTGATGACCTCCTGTGGCACCGTGAAGACGTTTAGAGCATTATTGTATTAAGATTTTTTACTCAAAATAGTCCAAGGAAGGTCGCCACGTGTAGCTCTTACACTCATACCTGGACACCTTGTATTGCGAAGAAATGTATTATGGTAAAAGATATCATGTTGCACTTTAATGAGTTAGTTCTCGGATAGTTTCATTGGCGTATTTTCTAAACTGCAAGAAATTTTGTTGGTGTTTTAGGTTCTTTTTAGTAGTTTGCCACTATAAGGTATATCAAAAATAAAGCTGATCAATAACTACTGTAATGGAAATGTGGTTTCAGTTTTCCCCAATTTTCAATAATACCCAGGCAGCACAGCTTGGTGTATTAAACGTTTATTATTCGTAAAATTGGTTTAAATTTGGTTTCAGTTTAATTTCCAAACGTATATTAGTCACGCTTTTTAAACTATACGTATCTTATCTATCAAAATAGACGTTGGTAATATACCTTATACGTTAAATATTAGGAGATATGAATACGTATAAATTACAGTAAGAATTTAACCCTGGTAATACGTATATTGCATAGGCTATCTAAACCATTTGTGTATAATATTCGTTAAATTTCCGTTTAAGTACAACGTTCATCTATGTTATTTTTTTCGACGTTTGGTATTGGTATGTATTCAACGTTTCCCATTAATAGAAAAGCTACTCAAAAAACACGTCGAGACTAAAAACGTTTATTTATTATAAACACGTATATTACGTAGACCACATAAACCATTTGTATATAGTATTCGTTAAAGTTCAGTTCAAGTACAACGTTTATTTATGTTATTGAAATTGTTTCTTTTTCGACGTTTGGTATTGGTATGTATTCAACGTTTCCCATTAGTAGAAAAGCTACTCAAAAAACACGTCGAGACTAAAAACGTTTATTTATTATAAACACGTATATTACGTAGACCACATAAACCATTAGCATTTAATATTCGTTAAAGTTCAGTTCAAGTACAACGTTTATTTATGTTATTGATTTTGTTTCTTTTTTGACGTTTGGTATTGGTATGTATTCAACGTTTCCCATTAGAAGAAAAGCTACTCAAAAAACACGTCGAGACTAAAAACGACTATTTATTATAAACACGTATATTACGTAGACCACATAAACCATTTGTATATAGTATTCGTTAAAGTTCAGTTCAAGTACAACGTTTATTTATGTTATTGAAATTGTTTCTTTTTCGACGTTTGGTATTTGTATGTATTCAACGTTTCCCATTACCAGAAAAGCTACTCAAAAAACACGTCGAGACTAAAAACGTTTATTTATTATAAACACGTATATTACGTAGACCACATAAACCATTTGTATATAGTATTCGTTAAAGTGCAGTTCAAGTACAACGTTTATTTATGTTATTGAAATTGTTTCTTTTTCGACGTTTGGTATTGGTATGTATTCAACGTTTCCCATTAGTAGAAAAGCTACTCAAAAAACACGTCGAGACTAAAAACGTTTATTTATTATAAACACGTATATTACGTAGACCACATAAACCATTAGCATTTAATATTCGTTAAAGTTCAGTTCAAGTACAACGTTTATTTATGTTATTGATTTTGTTTCTTTTTTGACGTTTGGTATTGGTATGTATTCAACGTTTCCCATTAGAAGAAAAGCTACTCAAAAAACACGTCGAGACTAAAAACGACTATTTATTATAAACACGTATATTACGTAGACCACATAAACCATTTGTATATAGTATTCGTTAAAGTTCAGTTCAAGTACAACGTTTATTTATGTTATTGAAATTGTTTCTTTTTCGACGTTTGGTATTTGTATGTATTCAACGTTTCCCATTACCAGAAAAGCTACTCAAAAAACACGTCGAGACTAAAAACGTTTATTTATTATAAACACGTATATTACGTAGACCACATAAACCATTTGTATATAGTATTCGTTAAAGTGCAGTTCAAGTACAACGTTTATTTATGTTATTGAAATTGTTTCTTTTTCGACGTTTGGTATTTGTATGTATTCAACGTTTCCCATTACCAGAAAAGCTACTCAAAAAACACGTCGAGACTAAAAACGTTTATTTATTATAAACACGTATATTACGTAGACCACATAAACCATTTGTATATAGTATTCGTTAAAGTGCAGTTCAAGTACAACGTTTATTTATGTTATTGAAATTGTTTCTTTTTCGACGTTTGGTATTGGTATGTATTCAACGTTTCCCATTAGTAGAAAAGCTACTCAAAAAACACGTCGAGACTAAAAACGTTTATTTATTATAAACACGTATATTACGTAGACCACATAAACCATTAGCATTTAATATTCGTTAAAGTTCAGTTCAAGTACAACGTTTATTTATGTTATTGATTTTGTTTCTTTTTCGACGTTTGGTATTGGTATGTATTCAACGTTTCCCATTAGTAGAAAAGCTACTCAAAAAACACGTCGAGACTAAAAACGATTATTTATTATAAACACGTATATTACGTAGACCACATAAACCATTTGTATATAGTATTCGTTAAAGTGCAGTTCAAGTACAACGTTTATTTATGTTATTGAAATTGTTTCTTTTTCGACGTTTGGTATTGGTATGTATTCAACGTTTCCCATTAGTAGAAAAGCTACTCAAAAAACACGTCGAGACTAAAAACGTTTATTTATTATAAACACGTATATTACGTAGACCACATAAACCATTAGCATTTAATATTCGTTAAAGTTCAGTTCAAGTACAACGTTTATTTATGTTATTGATTTTGTTTCTTTTTCGACGTTTGGTATTGGTATGTATTCAACGTTTCCCATTAGTAGAAAAGCTACTCAAAAAACACGTCGAGACTAAAAACGTTTATTTATTATAAACACGTATATTACGTAGACCACATAAACCATTTGTATATAGTATTCGTTAAAGTTCAGTTCAAGTACAACGTTTATTTATGTTACTGAAATTGTTTCTTTTTCGACGTTTGGTATTTGTATGTATTCAACGTTTCCCATTACCAGAAAAGCTACTCAAAAAACACGTCGAGACTAAAAACGTTTATTTATTATAAACACGTATATTACGTAGACCACATAAACCATTTGTATATAGTATTCGTTAAAGTGCAGTTCAAGTACAACGTTTATTTATGTTATTGAAATTGTTTCTTTTTCGACGTTTGGTATTGGTATGTATTCAACGTTTCCCATTAGTAGAAAAGCTACTCAAAAAAAACGTCGAGACTAAAAACGTTTATTTATTATAAACACGTATATTACGTAGACCACGTAAACCATTTGTATATAGTATTCGTTAAAGTTCAGTTCGCACTACACCATGTACTTAATGGTAATTGTGTTATTGATTATATATATATAAAGTTCAGTTCAAGTACAACGTTTATTTATCTTTTTGAAATTGTTTCTTTTTCTACGTTTGGTATTTGTATGTATTCAACGTTTCCCATTAGCAGAAAAGCTACTCAAAAAAAACGTCGAGACTAAAAACGTTTATTTATTATAAACACGTATATTACGTAGACCACATAAACCATTTGTATATAGTATTCGTTAAAGTTCAGTTCAAGTACAACGTTTATTTATGTTATTGAAATTGTTTCTTTTTCGACGTTTGGTATTGGTATGTATTCAACGACCAGACTTCCAGTCAAGGGGTACGGGACAGAGAACCTGTTTTCGTCTCCTACTCCGCCATCCGCGACCCTACATCTGCAGGTGCATGGTCTGCAGTCTGTACCTATTTGTTTCCGTGAGAATACAAAAAATTTAAATGAAAATGAAAATATCACTTCCCACCCAGTCAGTACGCTCTCCGTCTCAGTCTCAGTTCCAGTTCTAGTCTAGATGTTGATGCTGATTTAGCGTGTGATTGACTGATTGACATGATAAAGTTATTATAACACGAGTTACGAGTTATAACACCAAAGTAAAGTGAGTGATGGAATTACGTTATGTGCAAAGTAAGTACTTACCTAACAAAGTTTTCAATCAATAATAATAAATACCATTTTAACATTTTCATAGGTAGGTAGGTGCGTATCTAAGCTGAGATACGATTTCTGGGATTGATGGATTTAAAAATGGCGATACAGGTGTGAGAAAAAGTGACGTGCAAAATACATTTTAGTGGTGGCCTTTTCTACCCTTCAAAACAGCAGGGAAAAATTTGCAAATTGTCCACTGAATGTATTCTCAATAGCAGATCAGGTCGAGATAAACGCCCAGTGAAAGAGACAAGAATGATGTAAGTATAATAATACTCATACACATTTATAATTATTATAATTACTTACATTAATTTATAATTACATATACACAAAACTAATAACTGGTACCTATAATGTGCAAAATAATAATCTAGACTAATTTTAGAGGCTGTAAAACCGTCCTATTCGGGAAGAGAGCAGCTTTTAAACTTTTACCATGCACCGACATACGAAATTTTGTAAAAGAACTGAAAGATTGGCTGAAGTTAGCAAAGTAGAGACACTGATTCAATAAAAAGACACAAAAATAGTAAAAGGAGGAGTAAGAAATAATTAATATTATATTGGTATGTATACAACAGTATAGAGTGTTACCAAATATTAATTTTGTTTTCTCGAATATTGAATTTATGCTTTATGTTATTAGATAGTGAGCGAACTTATAAATACCTAACAGAAAAAAATATTTGCTTGTGTGGTAGATTCATTCTCACAAAATTAATATCTTTAACATTAATTTTAATTATTTGAAGACATACAACTATTAATGTTCAATGTTTTTTTCAAGTTAAGGCTGCATTTTCCTAATAAAAACTTACAGTTTATTAGGTGTTTTTTTCTGATGCCCTAGTCATTTGTAATTTCCAATTTGCAAAATTTAATTTTTCTAGTTACTATAAAACTTTTATACAGCTTATTGTTATAATAGGCAGAAGGACATATTGAATTCATAGGTTCAAATTTATCTCGTTTTTTAAGTAGGTATTATAGAGTATTATAGGTACTCAGAGTTATAACAGCAAATGATACGAGTCAGATTCAAATAATAAATATATCAAACCATAAACCTTAATAATCCTGTTAAAAAATGATATATTTATTGATTACTGATGAAGATTAATTTGGACCTACCTATATTTAAAATCAATATAATAAGGTAAGTATAAGTTTTTTCAATTATATTTTTTGCTAATAATGATTCTAAATTTAGGTACCTATACCAAAAATAAATTTTTGACTGGGTACTGTATTAGGTAATTGGTTTCTTTCAAGGTTTTTTTTGTGGATTTTTCAGTACATGAAAGGATTACAAAAATATTTACCATAGAGTGGATTAAAGATAATATACATCCTAAGAACATACGTGTACAATTGGGTGTTAATATACGTATACGATTGCGGGTCAACATACGTTTAAATTTAATTAAAAAGTAAACGCCAAATATACGTCTTTAAGATACGTATAGCATTGAGTGTCAACATACGTATATGATTGCGTGTCCACATACGTTTAAAATTAATTCAAATGTGAAGGTAAAAATACGTCATTTAAATACGTATAGCATCGAGTGTCAACATACGTATATGATTGCGTGTCCACATACGTTTAAAATTAATTCAAAAGTGAAGGTAAAAATACGTCATTTAAATACGTATAGCATTGAGTGTAAAAATACGTATACGTTTGGTGTCAACATACGTTTAAAATTTATTCAAAAGTGAAGGTAAAATATATGTCCTTTAGATGCGTATAACATTTGGTGTCAATGAACGCGTAAAATCGGGAGTTAAACATACGTAGAGAATACGTTTATTTTCAATGTCAAAAAATACGTTCTTATAAATACGTTTATAAGTGGATTGTTTTTAATATGTAGAAAACGTTTGTTTTAAACCTTTAAAACTATCACTATTTAATACGTTTTTACCTCATTTATTCAGATAGTACAAATAGACCTTTATTCTTTCCAATGTTATATACGTTTAACGGGCGGACATTCGAACGTTCGTGCGAACGTAGATCATCGACCGTATCTATACGTACGGTAATACATGAATAAAAACGTTTTTTAAACTAAAGTGTGCTGCTTGGGTAACGTCAATTACACGAAAAACAAAAATTATTCAAAATAATTCAAAAAGCAAAAATAATTTTTGAAATCTTTGTCTACCATTGAATTGTCCTTCTGGTTGCCCAACTTTTTCCTCACCGACCCTGTATCTCATCCCACAGTTTCCGAAATCCCCATGCTGTTCAGACTTATCTTGGAGTACATGGATAAAGTAGGTACATAAGATTTTAAATAAGTAGGTACCTAAATAAATTAATAATTAATAATGTAAATTGATATGAAGTCACCCTATATGATTTAAAAATAAAATAGATTTATGTAGAACGAAGGTACCTAATATATAAAATTTCGATCAGTTGATATATTACCATACAAATATTAACAAATATTAGGAAAATGGTTTCCCCAGTAAAATCTATAAACTGATTTGCCACCTGAAAATGATTCCCAATTTACGGAAGTAGACGCTTGAAGGCAGAGAAGGGAATTATACAGGACAGGAAGAGGACATGAAATTAAATAAGGACTTGAGGGCCGAGATCAAAGTCAAAGTGGATGAGCGGCACGCTGTCCTGCCGTTTACCCGCTTGACCATCGGAAGGAGAGTTTCCCAGGTGTAATGGAGGATTAGTCCTATGTCGTCGATAATCCATCCCGTGTCCAGAAAACTAGGCCTTCTTGACATCGCAGCAAACGCGCCCATCTAGAAATAGCCCAGTCGTTGTTGCCATTTTATTGCTTCGATAGTCATAAAATTGAACGTTAAATTGAGTATTTTTGGGGATCAAATTGAAGCTTAATTGGATTTTTAATAATGGCCAACGCTAGCAAAAAGCTAACTAGAGATTCATTCCTTCACAAATTGTTTATTTTATCGATTAGTCGGTAATTTTAGAACTTTTTTAGGTTACTTCTTGGTTAGCGAAAATTTTTCTATCGGAGTTTTGTGCTTATAAAATGACTGCATCAAAAGAATAAAAAAAAAGAATTTTTCGAGTTTGTCAAAAATGCAATAATTTTTGTTTTAATATTTTATAATGAAAATTCCTTAAAAGATAGATAAATTTAATCAGTTTACACCAAGTTTGTTTGATTTCATCAGTTGTATAATAATATTTAGCAGTTCTATAAGGTAACATACTAACATAGACAATATCCTGTCCGTACAGCCATCGCACCTGACCGTTCCTATTCCCCAGGGGGTCCAGTAAATCCTACAAAAATTCGAAGTCATCTGATTCTCACAATATCAAAGAGCCGCATGTATTAGATGCCCTCGGATTGTCTTCGCATCAATCACAGGCATTTATCAGCGACCCAGCCAAAGAAATGACTACCCCTTGATCTGATAGATCGATTGTCCCCGTCTCTACCGAGTGCCAACCTCTCTCATCGGTCATACATAGGCATTTATCCATCTGTACCAGTGCTATCTCTATAGTTGACTCTTCACAGGTGATTTATTATATTTTCAGATTCATATCGCTGAGAAGTCTTTGGAAATCTCATATGAAATGTTTCCTATTCTTTATGACTCTGATTCGTGATATTTTATGTCATCTTATTGACACCGGTTGTTACAAAGAAGCACGTTGGAGATAAAAATAAGTATTTTTCATGAAGTGAATGAGTTTTGTTGAAATTGTGACTATTACTTGACAGTTACGCAAGAACTATGTAATATATTGAGGTTGAAACATGTGACAGATAAATTACCAACATAAATGGAGTAGAAACTTGTCTCTATAGTTTACAAAACCAACCTGAAAACTTCTAAGAGTCTTCCAAATTTGATCAAAAATGTAATGGCCTGTATCATCGTCAATCAAAGTGACGTAGGTGACTCCAAAAAATTAAACATGTCTTCTACCTATATTAAATGATCGACTGTACAATCTCACGAAGTGACGTGTCCTAATTTCCTGTGGTTTTCGTTATAAATACAGTCCATGCAACCGCCTTCAAAAATTACTTATCAAAAATTACTAAAAATGTAAGAAAAATTATAAAAACAATTTCAAGTTGCCAAAAACTACAGATACGTCTCTCAATAGCCAAACGAAACAAAAAGATAACCTAAGTTTCCTAAATAACCAAGGTAATAGAATCGGATACCAGATGATTTATTTAATTTAAAATTTTGGTGTTTCCTCAATGATAACCTAAGCTATAAAAAAGTATCAAAAAATTTCCTTATGGTTTTACTTATTTCTATTTTTCTAGACTACTTTAGTCAAGGTTATCAGTTATCACTATGTTGAAAAACCCTTGAGTACAATCAAAATTATATTTACACCAATACCTATGTACAATTGGAGGACAAATAAATTTTCTATTTCATAAAATGTAAAGGGAATATCTCAAATTAAATATTTCAATATTTCAATTAACAGTTTAAATTATCAAAGTCTAGCTAAGTTAACTGTGCCGTTCACATCGCAACACAATCGAATATTTTTAATTATTCAGAGTACAATTTATCTATAACCCAGGCATATTTTTAGGTAAGTTTTTTTAAGGCCATTGTAATTCGCAGTAAAAATTAGGACCGGAGTACCTTTGACCGCAATTTTTTAACTAGAATAAACTTATCAGAACTTGAGTCTACTCTAACTAAATAGCCTTATCGTACATCATTATCCTTTAATTATGAAAGAAGTGTAAAATAAAAACCTCTAGGTCAGTATCTATACTGGGTCTCCAGTTTCAATGCCGAACATAGGGAATGATTGTATAAGGTTTTTACCATGAAAACTCTTCCATTATCAGATAAATTATAATTTTGTAGTTGTAAATGTAAACATAAAATGTAATGGTATTTTGAAAAGACACAATAATTTGTTTCTTTCTCACACGCACACCAAAGTAGAGTACAAATTAGGCGCCAAATTTGTACTAATGTGAAAAATCTCAAAAACTGAAAACTTTAGCTGAGTTAACTCTGCCGTCGCATCACAAAATTTGTGATTTTAAAATATATATATATATATAGCTCTTGACTAGTTCTTGGGTATAAGGGCACTTTCGGTTGATTAACTACGGCTACTTTTAAGTTTAATCATTTATTCTTAGTCAACGTTTCGACATTAATTTTTATGTCTTCTTCAGGACAGCTACAAAAACAGGCACATCAAGAAACATTACATCATAAAATACTTATTCAGATCTAAAATTAACAAAAAACTTACAGAATGTTGATTTTTTTGTCTTAGCTGGACTAATACATGAGGGTACAGAAACATTTCACCTCGACATGCATGGCTTCTCTATTTTTACAGGTTGAATTCAATCAAAAACACACTAAAAAACACATTACAAAACAGGGGAACAGTCTTTACGTCAATAGTGGATATTCGCCATAATAAAACAGCATGTCCAAAGGTACCTACTATAAGTAATTAATAAACTGCTCGATTTTATTTCAGTTCTCATGGAATGGCGACCTGATATATCGCTTATCTATAGAAACAGCTGACCATTATCTCCTGACTGACTACATTCTACTTACTCTTCATTTTAACAAACTTTATTTATCTAGTTCTCTCAATATTTTCAACCACCTATTTATTTGCTATTTCACATTATTTAATTACAATTAACTGCACCTATGTCTATGTACCTACTATGTTACATTATTGTGAATACTTATATTATTTTTAGTTTCTATTATTTTTCACTCACAGGAAAAAACAAGGGATGTTACTAACGTTTTAATATCTAGATTAGAACTCATTACAACATCACTATCCTCCCCTGTGACTATTTATATTTAATTAAATAGGAATAGATGTTACTAATGTTTTTAATATCCAAATTAGAATTCATTACAACATCATTATTTTTCTTTATGTGGAACATCTCTAAAAACAGTCTCTTCTTGTCCACCGGTTCAATTTCTAATATTTTTGTTTCAGAGTAACTCATCTCATGTCCTGTCACTCTACAGTGTTCTGCCAATGCACATTTTTTATTGATTTTTTTGATGTCACTCTTGTGTTGTATAATTCTCTTTTTTAATTGTTGTGACGTTTGACCTATATATATCTGTTGACATTCAGAACATGGTATACTATACACTACATCTCTCTTTCTTTCATTTTTTGTTTTGTCTTTAGTTTGGGAAAATAACCTATTTATAGTAAAGCTTGACTTTTTTGCGAAGGATAAATTGTCTGTTTTTAATGCACCTATCAGCCTAGACGTGAGGTCTCCTATCAATGGTATTCAGCAGCCGACAGAGACACGAATAGAAAGAAATGATAGAAATGATGCAATAGACAGTCAGACAGAGACAATAACCAAAAGATATGTATCCTTGCCATTGATAGGAGACCTCACGTCTAGGCTGATAGGTGCATTAAAAACAGACAATTTATCCTTCGCAAAAAAGTCAAGCTTTACTATAAATAGGTTATTTTCCCAAACTAAAGACAAAACAAAAAATGAAAGAAAGAGAGATGTAGTGTATAGTATACCATGTTCTGAATGTCAACAGATATATATAGGTCAAACGTCACAACAATTAAAAAAGAGAATTATACAACACAAGAGTGACATCAAAAAAATCAATAAAAAATGTGCATTGGCAGAACACTGTAGAGTGACAGGACATGAGATGAGTTACTCTGAAACAAAAATATTAGAAATTGAACCGGTGGACAAGAAGAGACTGTTTTTAGAGATGTTCCACATAAAGAAAAATAATGATGTTGTAATGAATTCTAATTTGGATATTAGAAACATTAGTAACATCTATTCCTATTTAATTAAATATAAATAGTCACAGGGGAGGATAGTGATGTTGTAATGAGTTCTAATCTAGATATTAAAACGTTAGTAACATCCCTTGTTTTTTCCTGTGAGTGTAAAATAATAGAAACTAAAAATAATATAAGTATTCACAATAATGTAACATAGTAGGTACATAGACATAGGTGCAGTTAATTGTAATTAAATGATGTGAAATAGCAAATAAATAGGTGGTTGAAAATATTGAGATAACTAGATAAATAAAGTTTGTTAAAATGAAGAGTAAGTAGAATGTAGTCAGTCAGGAGATAATGGTCAGCTGTTTCTATAGATAAGCGATATATCAGGTCGCCATTCCATGAGAACTGAAATAAAATCGAGCAGTTTATTAATTACTTATAGTAGGTATACCTTTGGACATGCTGTTTTATTATGGCGAATATCCATTATTGACGTAAAGACTGTTCTCCTGTTTTGTAATGTGTTTTTTAGTGTGTTTTTGATTGAATTCAACCTGTAAAAATAGAGAAGCCATGCATGTCGAGGTGAAATGTTTCTGTACCCTCATGTATTAGTCCAGCTAAGACAAAAAAATCAACATTCTGTAAGTTTTTTGTTAATTTTAGATCTTAATAAGTATTTTATGATGTAATGTTTCTTGATGTGCCTGTTTTTGTAGCTGTCCTGAAGAAGACATAAAAATTAATGTCGAAACGTTGACTAAGAATAAATGATTAAACTTAAAAGTAGCCGTAGTTAATCAACCGAAAGTGCCCTTATACCCAAGAACTAGTCAAGAGCTGTATATATATATATATATATATATATATATATATATATATATATATA